>JACEEZ010002052.1:0-14731 GCA_016584305.1 Chionoecetes opilio | reverse complement strand
TTGAACACGTTAAGCAATTCTTAAGTGGCTGTCAGCTTAATGGACCAAGAAGAGAACGAGATGAAGAAAATGATATCAGAAAATTCGCCGGACTCACTGGGAAAGACGAAGACAAACAGATTATGCTGAGAAAACTCTTTACCCTGCTGAATGGTTGGGAGTGATAACGAAGATTTCCTGCAGGTAAATGAGCCAGTGAATTGCTTTTTCGTCGTTGAAGTGCTGTGTAATGTCATAAATGAGGAATCGCGGCAGAGAGGCACATACATTTCTACAGCGGACCAGATCAGATGTTGTTGTTGGGGTGTTGCCTTCCTGTAACGGCAATATGTTTTGTTTCCTATATTTTCTATTATTTTGTTATATTTTGTTAGTGCTGCTTTTGTTACCGTTGCTGCTGCTTTATAATACTTTTTCTTTTGTTCCACATCGATAATAATGTCCTTGGTTCTTTCTTGTATGGTCTGTTTTTTGTTGAATAGAAGGAATATTTCTGGACTGCACGGGGGTCAGAGATGATACAAACAAAGCACAGGATCAAAGTACTGTATATATAGGGAGGCATTCACAGTACCTCTGGCAGGTAGAAATGACAAAAAACAAACAGAAATATTAGATTTTTGCGGCCATAACATGAATATTTCAAGAACAGAAGAAAAAAACTACGAGTGGAGCTAGTTAAAGGAACACAAATATGCACGGGGAAAAAAGGAAAAACGTAACGAAAATATGTAGGATTGTAATAAAAACACGTGAAAAATGAGAACGTCGACAAACCGTGGAAAACATTGGCTGGAGGAGAGCACGAATGACCAAATGATGAGGAACGCGGGAGAGAGGGGAGAGAGCAGCATGCAAATACTTCCTCTTTTTTCTACCTGTTTTTTCACGTGTTGTAAAAAGTTGATGGTAAAATGAATAGCGGAAGTACAGCTTCGTATCAGCCGCAATGCCCTCCACCGACTACTCATCCACCGACCAATACCAACAGTCCTCCTCTCATCCACCGACCAATCCCAACAGTCCTCCTTTCATCCACCGACCAATACCAACAGTCCTCCTCTCATCCCGACCCAATACCAACAGTCCTCCTCTCATCCACCGACAATACCAACAATCCTCCTCTCATCCACCGATCAATACCAACAGTCCTCCTCTCATCCACCGACCAATACCAACAGTCCTCCTCTCATCCCCCGACCAATACCAACAGTCCTCCTCTCATCCTCCGACCAATACCAACAGTCCTCCTCTCATCCCCCGACCAATACCAACAGTCCTCCTCTCATCCACCGACCAATACCAACAATCCTCCTCTCATCCACCGATCAATACCAACAGTCCTCCTCTCATCCCCCGACCAATACCAACAGTCCTCCTCTCATCCCCCGACCAATACCAACAGTCCTCCTCTCATCCCCCGACCAATACCAACAGTCCTCCTCTCATCCACCGACCAATACCAACAGTCCTCCTCTCATCCCCCGACCAATACAACAGTTCCTCCTTTCATCCACCGACCAATACCAACAGTCCTCCTCTCATCCACCGACCAATACCAACAGTCCTCCTTTCATCCACTGATCAATACCAACAGTCCTCCTCTCATCCACCGACCAATACCAACAGTCCTCCTCTCATCCACCGACCAATACCAACAGTCCTCCTTTCATCCACCGACCAATACCAACAGTCCTCCTTTCATCCACTGATCAATACCAACAGTCCTCCTCTCATCCACTGACCAATACCAACAGTCCTCCTCTCATCCACCGACCAATACCAACAGTCCTCCTCTCATCCACCGACCAATACCAACAGTCCTCCTTTCATCCACCGACCAATACCAACAGTCCTCCTCTCATCCCCGACCAATACCAACAGTCCTCCTCTCATCCCCCGACCAATACCAACAGTCCTCCTCTCATCCCCCGACCAATACCAACAGTCCTCCTCTCATCCCCCGACCAATACCAACAGTCCTCCTCTCATCCCCCGACCAATACCAACAGTCCTCCTCTCACCCCCCGACCAATACCAACAGTCCTCCTCTCATCCCCCGACCAATACCAACAGTCCTCCTTTCATCCCCGACCAATACCAACAGTCCTCCTCTCATCCCCGACCAATACCAACATCCTCCTCTCATCCCCCGACCAATACCAACAGTCCTCCTCTCATCCGCCGACCAATACCAACAGTACTCCCCTCTCATCCCCCGACCAATCCAACAATCCTCCTCTCATCCACCGCCAATACCAACAGTCCTCCACCCGCCATCCACAGACCAATCCCTACAGTTCTCCTTCATCCACCGACCAATACCAACAGTCTCCTCTCATCCACCGACCAATACCAACGGTCCTCCTCTCATCCACCGACCAATAAACCCAAATCCTCCTTTTCATCCACCGATCCAATAACAACAGTACTCCTCTCATCCCCGACCAATACCAACATCCTCCTCTCATCCCCCGACCAATACCAACAGTCCTCCTCTCATCCCCCGCCCCAATACCAACAGTCCTCCTCTCATCCACTGACCAATACCAACAGTCCTCCTCTCATCCACCGACCAATACCAACAGTCCTCCTCTCATCCCGACCAATACCAAAAATCCTCCTCTCATCCCCCGACCAATACCACAGTCCTCCTCCATCCCCCGACCAATACCAACAATCCTCCTCTCATCCCCCGACCCAAATACCAACAGTCCTCCTCTCATCCCCCGACCAATACCAACAGTCCTCCTCTCATCCCCCGACCAATACCAACAGTCCTCCTCTCATCCACTGAGCAATACCAACAGTACTCCTCTCATCCCCCGACCAATACCAACAATCCTCCTCTCATCCCCCGCCCAATACCAACAGTCCTCCTCTCATCCCCCGACCAATACCAACAGTCCTCCTCTCATCCACTGACCAATACCAACAGTACTCCTCTCATCCCCCGACCAATACCAACAATCCTCCTCTCATCCACCGACCAATACCAACAGTCCTCCTCTCATCCACTGACCAATACCAACAATCCTCCTCTCATCCCCCGACCAATACCAACAGTCCTCCTCTCATCCGCCGACCAATACCAACAATCCTCCTCTCATCCCCCGCCCAAATACCAACAGTCCTCCTCTCATCCGCCGACCAATACCAACAATCCTCCTCTCATCCACCGACCAATACCAACAGTCCTTCTCTCATCCGCCGACCAATACCAACAGTCCTCCTCTCATCCACCGACCAATAACAACAGTCCTCCTCTCATCCCCCGACCAATACCAACAGTCCTCCTCTCATCCCCCGACCAATACCAACAATCCTCCTCTCATCCACCGATCAATAACAACAATCCTCCTTTCATCCCCCGACCAATACCAACAGTCCTCCTCTCATCCCCCTGTAGCGACTAAATAAGTCACTCCTTTCAATCTTCATGTTTCCGTTTTCTCTACCAGTTTTATACAGAGAACCAGAGTAGCACGGAGACTACTCTATTTATAACCTTCAATCATTGTTATGATAATTATCAGGTGTTTGCATTGTTATCAGCTTATCAATATATTCAATTATGTACAACGTAAAATCAGCAGTACACACCAAGGAAGTATCCATGGTGTAACTCGCATGTCTTGGCGAGTGTTTGCATAACACCTTGGAAAACAATTATTTATGAGAAATGAAATTTGTATATATACTCCAGAATTTGTGAAATAAAATTAACCTGAACTGGACAAATGAGTATCCTTCATTCCAGTTAAACCAAAGCTATGAACACTACACCTTAGTTACAAATGGTGACCCGGAGTGTAAGCTAATGGTTTTCTAGGTGGCTTAGACTGGTGCTGTCCATCTCGGCATAGAAATATAATTTCTATGTTTTGCTGGACATAAGAGCATCTTTCTCCTAGTCGTGGGACCTGCGTCTTCGGAAGCATTCGTCCCATGGCTCCCGCTGTATATTCCTAGCCTCCAGCTTCACTGGTGATTGCTAGGATGTCAGCGGGATAGGGAGAATTACACGTTACGTGTAGCGCCACCTAGTCAGGTTCCCCACCCACACCCCGGCACCTTCTGTGCCTTCCTCGGGGCATTTTGCCCTCAGACGCCTCACTGCGTCCTCAGCGGCCTATGCGCATTCAGCGCGGCCACTACCCCGCCAGGCGCCTTACTGCGTCCTCAGGCCTATGCGCATTCAGCGCGGCTACTGCTCCTTCACACGGCTCACCGTGTCTTCAGCGGCCTTATGCGCATTTAGCGCGGGCCCTGCTTCCTCCGAGGCCTCACTGCGGCTTATGCGCATTTAGCGCGGCCGCTGCCTTCCTCCAGACGGCTCACCGCGTCCTCAGCGGCCTTATGCGTGTTTAGCGCGGGCCCTGCTTCCTCATACGCCTCAGTGGCCTATGTGCACTCAGCGCAGCCACTTCACCCTCTGACGCCTCCTTGCGCCCTCAGCACAACCTCACGCGCATTCTGCGCAGCCCCACAGTGTTAACGTGATTCACTCCACGGCCGCCGCTCGCCACCCTATGGATTACTCACCGCCCTATGGATTACTCAACCCTCAACTCCACAGTGTTAACGTGATTCACTCTACGGCCGCCACTCGCCGCCCTATGGATTACTCACAAGCCCTGTGGATTACTCAACCCTCAACTCCACAGTGTTAACGTGATTCACTCTACGGCCGCCACTCGCCGCCCTATGGATTACTCAACAAGCCCTGTGGATTACTCAACCCTCAACTCCAGTGTTAACGTGACTCACTCCACGGCCGCCGCTCGCCGCCCTTTGGATTACTCACCACCCTGTGGATTACTCATCGCCCTGTGGATTACCAGCCCTGTGGATTACTCATCACCAGGCTGCAACCACTGCCATGGCGGTAACACTGCCAAGCCCGCAAAAATGCTGGCGGCACCACTGGCCATGGCGCAACACTGCCACGCCCGCAACACAAGCCGGCGGCACAACAACCATGGCGCAACACTGCCACGCCCGCAACACAAGCCGGCGGCACCACAGCCATGGCGCAACACTGCCACGCCCGCAACACAAGCCGGCGGCACCACAGCCATGGCGCAAAAACTGCCACGCCCCGCAACACAAGCCGGCGGCACCACAGCCATGGCGCAACACTGCCACGCCCGCAACAACAAGCCGGCGGCACCACAGCCATGGCGCAACACTGCCACGCCCGCAACACAAGCCGGCGGCACCACAGCCATGGCGCAACACTGCCACGCCCGCAACACAACCGGCGGCACCACAGCCATGGGGCAACACTGCCACGCCCGCAACACAAGCCGGCGGCACCACAGCCATGGCGCAACACTGCCACGCCCGCAACACAAGCCGGCGGCACCACAGCCATGGCGTAACACTGGCCACGCCCGCAACACAAGCCGGCGGCACCACAGCCATGGCGCAACACTGCCACGCCCGCAACACAAGCCGGCGGCACCACTGCCATGGCGGTAACACTGCCACGCCCGCAACACAAGCCGGCGGCACCACTGCCATGGCGCAACACTGCCACGCCCGCAACACAAGCCGGCGGCACCACTGCCATGGCGTCAACACTGCCTCGCCCGCGACTTACTGCCGGCGGCACCACTGCCATGGCGGTAACACTGCCTCGCCCGCGACTTACTGCCGGCGGCACCACTGCCATGGCGGTAACACTGCCACGCCCGCAACACTGCCGGCGGCACCACTGCCATGGCGCAACACTGCCACGCCCGCACACAAGCCGGCGGCACCACTGCCAAGCCAGCAACTGGTCACCACAGCCCTCCACATCAAATCGGCAACAGAAACACCAGCAGCACCGCTCCACCAACCAAGTCTCGTTCCTCCTCCCGCGTCACTAGGGGGGGGTACTGTAGCGACTAATAAGTCACTCCTTTCAATCTTCATGTTTCCGTTTTCTCTACCAGTTTATACAGAGAACCAGAGCAGCACGGAGATACTCTATTTATAACCTTCAATCATTGTTATGATAATTATCAGGTGTTTGCATTGTTATCAGCTTATCAATATATTCAATTATGTACAACGTAAAATCAGCAGTACACACCAAGCGTCCCCACCCACAATACACAACTATCCATGGTGTAACTCGCATGTCTTGGCGAGTGTTTGCATAACACCTTGGAAAACAATTATTTATGAGAAATGAAATTTGTATATATACTCCAGAATTTGTGAAATAAAATTAACCTGAACTGGACAAATGAGTATCCTTCATTCCAGTTAAACCAAAGCTATGAACACTCCACCTTAGTTACACCCCGACCAATACCAACAATTCTCCTCTCATCCACCGATCAATAACAACAGTCCTCCTTTCATCCACCGACCAATACCAACAGTCCTCCTCTCATCCCCCGACCAATACCAACAGTCCTCCTCTCATCCACCGACCAATACCAACAGTCCTCCTCTCATCCCCCGACCAATACCAACAGTCCTCCTCTCATCCACTGACCAATACCAACAGTCCTCCTCTCATCCACCGACCAATACCAACAGTCCTCCTCTCATCCCCCGACCAATACCAACAATCCTCCTCTCATCCACCGATCAATAACAACAGTCCTCCTTACATCCACCGACCAATACCAACAGTCCTCCTCTCATCCCCCGACCAATACCAACAGTCCTCCTCTCATCCACCGACCAATAACAACAGTCCTCCTCTCATCCCCCGACCAATACCAACCCAAACCTCCTCTCATCCCCCGACCAATACCAACAGTCCTCCTCTCATCCCCCGACCAATACCAACAGTCCTCCTCTCATCCACCGACCAATACCAACAGTCCTCCTCTCATCCACTGACCAATACCAACAGTCCTCCTCTCATCCCCCGACCAATACCAACAGTCCTCCTCTCATCCACGACCATAACAACAGTCCTCCTTCATCCACTGACCAATAAACAGTCCTCCTCTCATCCCCGACCAATACCTACAGTCCTCCTCTCATCCACCGACCAATACCAACAGTTTTCCTCCTATCATCACCACCGAAAACCAATACTAACAGTTTCCTCCCCTCCATTCCATCCCCCGACCAAAACCCAAACCACCTATCCCGGGGGGCCATTTTTTCACAAAAAAAAATTTTTCCTATCGGCGTAAAAAAAAAATTTTAGCAAACTTTTTTTTTTTTTTTCCCCCCCCTAAAGGGCATTCTTTTTTTTAAAACTAATTTTTTACAAACACTAAAACCCAAAAAATTGGGGTCACGGATAAAAATAAAAAAAAATTTTGGGGTTAGGAGTATCCGGGCAAGGGGGCCCCGGAAAAAATTTAACCTCTTTTTGGAAAAAATGTTTTTTCTTTAATCCATGTTTAATTCCCAATATTTTCGGATTCAAAAAAAAAAACCCAACCAAAAAACAACAACAACAAAAAAACCAACACCCCCCCCAAACCCCCCAAAAAACCCCCCCCCACTAACCTCCCCCCAAAAAAACCCTGCAACCCCCTTCAAAAACCCCTTTTTTACTTTGCCCCTATTAAAATTAAAAACCCCCCCCCCCAACCCTTATTATCAAAATCACCTACACCATATAGAAATTACTACATACTACCAAACTCCACCCCCATAACTCCATCAAAACTACAAAAAACCCAATACGAGAGTTACATTTTTATTAAACGTACATCCAGAATTAAAAAAAAAAATATATGAGAAACACAAAAACCTATACCATCACCCCCCACTTTGGCCCCAAAAATTAAAAATTGCGTAATTATAAAGTCGTAAATGCGCTTACTCCCCGATTATATTAGCCCCAAAGTCCCACCGGTATACCACCCCCCAGCAGCCAGTCAACGACACAGTATACCCCATATTACCACCACACTATAATGATACTACCGTGCTTGTGGGCCCCTTTGGACCCATGATTGAGTTTTTAGTAGTAGATTATTTGACAACATGTGATTGCAAACTCCAACGGGTTTTTTTTGTGTGTTGGTCATGGTTTTTAAAGGCCCCGGAGACCCCGTTCCGTGTGATTCCCAAACCCTTGTGTTTCGTTGGATTCCAAAACCCCCCATCACACCGCACAAAAAAAGGGCTGAGTCTACTGAGTTTGTGGAAGGGGGCAAGACTTTCCGAGAGTTTTTCCCGAATCTAATACGCCTAAAGTGTTTTAGCCTTAACCCCTTCAAAATTATTCAATCGGCATGGGACCAAACCGTTCCCCCTACGATTTATTTGCGATTTTTTTTGCCTACCTCATCAAAAAATTTAATTTACAACAAAAAAACACACAAAACAGACACACACACACACGAACACGGCACTCCTATAGTATATTAGTAGATACCACCCCCCACAATTATATAAAAACCCCCCCCTACCACTATACCCCCAAACCAATACCACTAATACCATAACCCCTACATATTTCCGCTATAACCTAATTTCTAAACCACCCCTACCACTGTTACCACCACTACACTACTCTACTTTAACACCACCATACCATACCACATTTCCACCATATACCACATTTAAAAACCACTACCACTATTACGCTACCCCCATTTTAACGCCCCCCCCTACCACTATACCACCACCATACCTACTACCACCTTTAACATCCTACCCCTATTTCCCCACCCCTACCACTATTTACCGCCACCACCCTTGCTAACACCACCCCTCGATTATTTCAACCCCCAATTTTTCCCCTTCCACCACTTTTACCACCACCACCACTACTACCGCCACCCCTATACTATGACCACTATAATACCCCCACCCCAAAATCAAACACCAACCCATAAACCAGCACACACCACCACTGTTTCCATACCACCCCCACTGTGAAGCTTTCAAAAAGTCACCAAGAAATTTTTCTGCGGATTTATTTACATTAATCTTAACCCTTTAGACCCCGAACGTAATTCCATTGTAATTGGGGACCCCTTAGAGTAGACGATTTTTAGTGACTAAAGCAAATTTTATAGATATGACCTGTTTAGTTTCCCTTTTTTGACTAACTAATTTGGTATATTTAGTAAATTTTTGTAATTTATGTATGGACGAAACATACAATTTTTATAGAAGGGAAAGATCTGGGAGTGAAGAGGTTAAAGGCGGGTACACACTTTTTGCGTACCCCGGGGTCGTTCATGCACCCCGGGGGACATAGGTGCAAAGATTTGTATCCCCTTGTTGTTTATGTTTTTTTTTTATCCACTTTTGGTTTCCCTTTTTACTCCACCCATTTTTAAAAAATTTTACAGGCTTCAAATAAAAAATAAAAAAAACTAAGAAAACGGAACACACAATCACACGCGTTCCAAAAGCGCTCTATTACACTCGATGTCCCGTGCAAGGGAAAGAAAAATGAACGGGACAATGAAGCTCTCCCGGGGCTATGGAGTTAGGTTTTTCATCCCTTTGTGTGCGGCAAAAGCCGGCAAAAAAAGGGATCGAGCCCGTTGCGTATCTTTGTATTATATTTTGAACGCAACGGTGCAAAGTTCCCCGTCCACACTGATCGCAACGATGATGCAACACGGGGTACGCAACAAGCGTGTACCCCCCCTTTTAACATAGAGTTTAGTGCTCGCTTACGGAATTTCAACAAAATAGAGTTTATATTTTTTCTGCCCTATGCCATGCAGTATGCATGAAAAAAAAAGAAAATATATATAGTCATCAGTTTTCTTATTGTGTTTTGCTTTTCAAGACTCGTAGTACATCCCTTTGGGAGAGACAAAGGGAACCACAGAGTTTTTGCTACATTAAGCTTTTTTGTGATGGTGGTTAATAGGGCAGCAGTGCAGTGTGATTTAGAAGCCAAGTCTCCGCCGTCCTTTCACTTCATTAATTGAGTACGCGGTGTTGTGAACGCAATGTGAAGAACAAAAATAGTACCCAAAACAGGTGGGAGACAATAATTTTTTTTTCCATTAGGAAGGGCCTTTTCATGTCGATGGTATCGCTAGGGATCTAAAAGTAAAAACAAAAATAACAAAAGTGGGGGGAAGGGGTTTTTAAGGGGCCTTTTGTGGGGGTTGTTTGCCCCGGGAAATTTTATGAAAAGGGGGCGGTTTCCGTTCCCGAGAAAATGGGATGCTTGGGTTTATGTAAAGGCCCCAGCATTCCCCAAAAGACGGTCAGTACGTTGTCAAGTCTTTTCCGGGGAGGACAAAACTGGTGACGCGAGTACAGGGGTGGGAAAGACCGGGGGTTTTAAAAAAAAAATTAAAAAAACACTCAAATATTAATACAGAGAGACAAGGTGGGGTAAAGGGGAAGAAGAAAAAAAAAAAAAATGCAAATGACATTGAACTTCGTTGAGAGTTTAGCAAAATTTTGATATTTTGTGGCGGAAGACCCTTTTTGTGCCCAATACTATGGGTCAAAGGGGGCAAAGAAGGGGGGGTAAGGGGGGGACGTTTGACATTAGAAAAGTTTTTCCCCTCGGGGGTTGTAATAAACGTCAAAAATTTTTAGTTTTACCCAAAACCCCCTTTAAGCTAGAAGGGGAGATTGAAAATAATTTTATTTCATATTAATGGAAAAAGGGAGCTCCCAATCCCTAACAAAAAATAAAGAACCCCCCCCCTTAAAAAAATAAAAGAAAAAAAAAATTAAAATTGAATACTCTCAAAAATTTGGGATAAAAAGTAAATCTTTTTAAAAAAAATTTTTGAACCGAAAAAAAAAGGAAAAAAAGAAATTTGTTTCCCCCCAAAATAAGATACAATGTATCTTTTTCCCCTAGGTTGTTGCACCGAAAAACGGAAAAAGGGTTCCTAGACTAAAAATTAAGTTAAAATCACAAACAAACGTGCCCCCTCAGAATAATGAAAGGGCCTAGGGGGCCTGGGGAAATTCAACTGATGCTTGTCCAAAATTTTCCAGATTTTTTGGGGGTTTTTAAGGGAGCCCTTTGGTTTCGCTGCTCTTCCGGGGCTAAAAAGTACCTCGAATGGGGTTTCAAACCCGAAGTTGGTTTTTTAAAAAGGATTAAGGTGATTTTATTGAGGGGTTTAAAAAATTTTTATTTTGTTTTTTTTTAAAAATTCCTTTTTTTTTTCTCTCTCTCCTCTCTTCTCTCTCTCTCTTCCTTCCTCTCTCTCTCTCTCTCTCTCTTTTCCTCTCTCTTCTCTCTCTCTTCTCTCCTCTCCTCTCCCCTCTTTCTTTTTTTTTTCCTCCCCTTTCTTTCTCTCTTTCTCCTTCTCTACACACACACACCAAACCCCCACACACACACCACACACCCCACACACACAACAAACACAAACACACACACACACACACAACACACACACCACACACCTTGCTTGCTTTGGCAAAGCGAAGAGGTCACCCCCAGAGAAATCAAAGGCGGGAAGCTCATCAGCTCGTTTTAATGAAGTTCATGTAAGTGGCTTGAATTTGGGCCACAGTGCCTTATGGATTGTCGTCTAAAATATGAACCAAAATCGATTTTGTATCATGGCTACATAACAATCACATTTTTTTTTAAGTAACAAGAACTTTTCAATTAGACTTTTTGGGGAAAGCAAATAAGAAAGTTCGAAACTAAAAAATCGGTGAGAAATAACCGGGATGCACGAAGCCAACGTTTTCCCTCGACATTTTTTTACTATTATTCACTTTTTACTCAAACCTTTGGGGTTTTGTAATTTTTTGGGCATCCACGCAGCGTATTTGGCAGTGAATAACGACCCAGGCTGTAAGAAACCCCTCTCATTACTGCCCTTTGATCTCACCTTTACTTATCGGCCCCGCCACATGCACTTTTTTTGGTTTAAAAAAATGACCAAAAATCTACTTAAAATAATGAAGTCGTTTTTTGATATAAAGAAGGCACCAAAATTGAAAAACACTGACGTTTTTAACCCTCGACAAAGTGCGTCCCTTTTATTATACAATTTTTACTCGTTACTACACTATACTCCTACTAATACTTATATAATAATAATATTATTACTACTACTATAATATTATTATAGTTTTCACTTTTGCAAAAAAACTTTTCCCAAAAAGGGACTAGTCACAAAAAAGGGGCTTTCTGTCAGACGACAGGACAGTTTTCTGAACTACACCAGCATCTCTCTCTCTTGACCAAATTTTTGCCTTGGGTCCTCGGGGATGGGGTTGAGGAGGGAGAGAGCGTGAGGTAGAAACAATAATGGTAGAATAAATGGTAAAAGTCTGGAGGGAGCAGGAAGGTGGAAGGCGAGAGAGAAGCAGCGACACCCGGCTTCCCCTCTATCCCCACTACTGAGGGCCTTGAGCGACCCTCTGTCTCACAAAGGAAGAGAGGTGCCAGTTTACCTATGCCCGGAAAATCTAACAAAAATTGTACGGGGTAGTTTTGGGGGGGAGGGGGGGGGGGGAAATCACCATAACTATTTTATTTTTCTTCTTTTTATAATACTTTGTCACAAGCTGCTTAAGTGTTAACTATGCATGAGAATTTTTTGAATATTTAGATTTTTTCGGAAACATTCGTATGACGTCCCCTTAAATTCATGACAGTGAGGTTATTATGTGTCAGGGAGTAGAGGACGACCATCAAAGGGGGGCACCGGGGGGGGGGGTTACAGCTGAGTATGGGGGGGGGATAGGCAAGGGAGCTCGGGGGATCTGATGCCCCCCAAAAAAAGGGTATAAGGGGATATTCTAAGATCAGATTAATGTGGGTTAAGATCTTTTACAGCAGCCACGGTCAGTGAGGGCACCAGATTTTGCAAGGATTTCGTCCGGTTTTTTGCGGAAAGGTTTTAGCAGATTTGTCCCCCCACGGCGCCACCCAAAGAGGTTAATATGTCCCCCCTTATTTGGATTTGTCTTATGAAAAATTTTCAATCACATCAAATATACATAAAGATAACAAAACAACTCTAAACTATGACAAACTTACGGATTCATTAGTCGCCACTAGATGATATATCACCAGCCGCCCTATATTCGAATTATAGCATCATACGATTTTTATGGGCCATGAAGATTACACAGTAGTTTATATTATGAGATAATTACCTGTTTTAGTGTTGTTTTATGCTTTGTATCTGCACTAAAAAAACGATTTCAAATTTCACTACTCTGTTTGTTTTTGGGTGACGCGACGGCGGGAGGACACTCAGAAAAAACACGAGGGTGTTTTTGTGTAGCCCGGTTTCCCCCGTCGCCCCCCGGGTTTTTTTTTTTTAAATTTTTTCATTTTTAGCCATAATGTGACACAAAATAAAAATGGCAAGACTTCCTGATAGCCCCCTTTGAACTTTCCCGAAATCGGATGTAGAAATGGAAATATTAAGCGACCAGAGCTGTAAAAAAAAAAAAACGTTTTTTTCTGGCGACTTTAGTGTTTCACGGTAGGTATTATTTTTTTTGTAATATTTTGGGGGAGACAGTCATTGGGTTTAAAGGTGCTGCGACCCCGGTGCCCCCCCCCCCTTGTAGTACCAGCCGCCACTGCAACATAGCAATCCAGCCTTTTAAAAACCCCAAATACGTAGAAAAAAAAAAAAAAATTTTAAACCCACCCACAATCCTCTGCGAGCTATTAACGAGTTTGAAACCAAAAAAAACCCTTCAAATATAATTTAAAAACAATAGTGCAAAAATAATAGGTCCAACACTATTACGAACTTACATTTACAAATTTAAGACTTAGATAGTTACAGGTCAATAATTATTTGGGCAAAGGGAGCGGTAAGGGCGGGGAAGGAAATAAGGGGAAAAGGGTTTTGTGTTCGAAATAGGTGAGTTTCCCTTTCCCATCCCTTCGAGAAAAGCGAGAGGGGAGCAGGGCGGGTTTTGCAGGCGCTGAGAGGGGAAGGGGAGGATTTTTGGCCCAAAAAAAGCTTTATTTTGTGTTTTTTTATATTCGCAGAGAAGTTAAGTATATATAGAGAGAAGAATGAGAGGAAGAGTGGGCAGTGGCGGATAGGGGTGGCCCCGGGCCCCCTGAAATCTCATTTGGGCCCCCTTTGATCTGAGTCAGAGGTTTTTAAAGAAATTCAACATTTTTGATAAATTTAGTGTTTGCCCCTATCCCCCTTCCCCAAACAAGTTTGGGGGGCCGTGGAATGCGGGATTTTAGGTGGGGGGAAAAATTAGCGTCGGAAAAACCCTAATTAAGAGTTGGTAGGGGGGGGTTAAATTCCTAGATTTGGGTAAAATTTCTTATATCTAGGAAATTTGCAACCAAAATTTAAACCAAATTTAGCCCAAACTAACAAGTTAACCTAACCTAACCCCAAAACCAAAATTTAACCAACCTACCCAAATATAACCTACCCTAACTAACCATAAAAACCCAACCAAAAAATTAACCCAACCCCCAGCGGGGGGTGGGGTGGTTCTCGACAACCCCGGGCACATTCTGTGAGTTTCGAGGGGCACAGTCTTGGACCCCAGAAGAAATCCAATAAAATTTTTCCCAGATAGGGACTTTTTTTAACACCCAACTCAAAAAAATATGGGTTGCTACGCTTTTTGTACCCCCGCCCCAAAATCCCCCATTCCCCCCGTCCCCAAGCTGTTTGGGGAGGGGGGAGAGGGGGAAAATTGAAAATACCCATTTTTTTAATGCCTATGCCATGGCCACCCCCCAAAAGCCACACTAGATTGTGTCCCCAAACCCTGGGGCCCCCCAATCAAAAATTCCGGGGGGGGTACAGGGAGTGGGGAGGGGGGGAGGGGGAGGGAGGGAAGAATTTTTTGGATTTGAGGT
>JACEEZ010002051.1:235000-258299 GCA_016584305.1 Chionoecetes opilio | reverse complement strand
GGGAGCGGGGTCAAAAAACCCCGGCTAACCCCCGGCCCATTCAGCGGGGGGAAAGGGGCTCTGGTTTTTTTTTAAGGGGAAAAAACCATTTTTTCCGCTCCCCCCGGGGATCGAACCCGGGCTTCTGGGTTGTGAACCGAGTGCTTCCCTTTACACCACGAGACCCTTTGTGGTTGTGTGTGTGTGTTTGTGTGTGGGGAGAAGAAGGGATTGGATTTTTTTGTTTTAAGCGCCGCAACGGGGGGTTTTCCGCCTCCCCTACGAAGGTAATGTAAAGAAAAAACTAAAAAAAAAAAATTTTTAAAGATGAATAAAAATATTTAAAATAACGAAATCAAAAAGAATAAGAGTACTTTAAAAAAACAAAAATAATTTAATATTAAAAAACATCATAACTTTTTGAGAAGGCAGCCTTTTTCAATAATGTATGGGACTTCGTGTCCCGGAGAAAAACACCTCCTTCCCAATCCAGGGAGAGACGGTAAGCACCGTCCGACCCGCAAACCGGGAAAAAAAATTGCACAGTGGGTCCCCAAAGGGGACGGGGACCACCGCCCAGAAAGTGCCGCACATTTTAAGGGGGACCAAACAATCCAAGTAAGGAGGGTGGCCCCCCTCCATGAGGAACCCATGCGTTATAGAGTGTGCCCAAATACGAAATTTGGGGCCAAGGCAGTCTCCCATCTCCGGAGAGACCGCGTAGCTCCAGTCCTCGATATTTTGGGCATGGGCGCAGTTTTTTCCCCCTATAGTAACCAACGTTCCTGCCAACTGTTGTAAACTGACTATGGATTCCGAGGCGGTCCTAGGCCGGCACTGCAAAATGTAAAAGGCGGTCTTCTAGCTGCAGCTTTTGCCAAGGCATCAGTTTCCCTTCCCGGAAAACACCACATGGCCGGTACCCACAAAGCTGACCCCCGGCCTCGCCTTTGACAGAAAAGCCATTCGGGGCATTGCCCACGGATGGGGAGAGTTAAATTCATATGATTAAAAGAGCACTACGAATCACTAAAAATGTAAAAGGAAAATCCGGAAGGGAAAAAAATAATCAGAGAGCATATAAAATAGCACTTATTTCAGCCGTAAAAACAGATAAAAACACGGGGAAGGGCGACGCCTTTGTTAAACTGGGAAACGACCCCGAAACCCAAAACCCCTTTCGTCTGATTTGGAACCATCGTAAAGACAGGGACCGAACTCTGATGTGGAAAAAAGTTTTAAAACGGGGGGACGCTCAGCCGAGGAAAAAGGAAAAGCCCCTTTGAGAGGGGAAGGTTTTTTGAAAAAGGACACTTCGGGAGAAGCCAGGGCCCCGCCCCTTTGTGGGCCTATGCGGGCAGACCCGTAAGCGGGAAGGGATAGCTTTCCCCATAATAGCTGTCAATGGGAAAAACCAAAGGGGCTTTGGAAAGCTTCTTCGCCCATGGTAAAGTTGCGATCCTGAATCACAAGCAAGCACGGCAACTATTGGTCAGGGGGGCGTTGGGGGCATCCCAACTCTTAACAGGGGGGACTGGCGTTAAAGACCCAAAGGGGGGACACCAGCATCCCCCAATAGACTTGGGGAGGGAGATGACCTAAAACGCCCGGTTGCCAACGGAACCAGCATGATTCCCAAAATCCAGCACCCGCAGTCATGGTGTGCGGGGGGAAACCTTCACATCCATATCAAGTTCAAAAGGATAAGTGAGGGGTGAAGATAGAGAGTGTAGCGCGACACCCCCCAGCGGTGTGCGAGAGGACTTTCAGTGATCCATGGCCCGGAGACAATCTCTTGAGAGCACAAAGGTGGGTCCCCAAAAGTAGTTATTGCAAAATGGCCCAAAAAAACCCGGGTCTTTCCTACATGGAAACTTTCCCCGTAAAGAAAAAGGTCGGGTGGGGATGAATCCCAAGGGGTTTCTGCAAAAATGAACCGCTAAGTTTCTTTGGGGGAAAAACCCGGAAGCCAGATTCGTCGCCATTACAAACTTATAAATAGCAAGTTGAAGTCTTTCTCTGCAACGCATCCGGGAAGCAGCAAAAGAATAGAAAATCATCCAGATAATTACTAAAAATCCCTCTGGCAGGGACACAACAATACCTTGTGGCCACAGGAAACAGAGCTACACTCAAGACGCTACCTTGGGGATCCAACGGAAAGGGCGGGTTTTAGAAGACATATGTTGCCAACTCGAAACTTAAAAACCCCCGGGTTGGGCTAGGAAATCGGGGGGAACACAGGAAAACACCTCTTGGGCCCAACCCCGTACAGAGATTGCAAAAAACCGTGTCTCCAAGCCTGTCGAAAGCTTTTAGGTCAAAAAGAGGGGTACAGGGTGTTTCGGAGGCAAATCCCCCGCATTGGTGCTCAAAGGGAAAATAAGCGCCCCGTATAGAGTGTGCTTAGGGAATCCCCCTGAGAACGGGGGAAAAAAAAGTTTTCCCGTTCCAAAAACCCATTCAAGCGACTTTTTACCATTTTTTCGAATAACTAACACCATAAGTTGGGGAAGGGGCGGAAATTTCTCGGTAGGGAGTGGCCTTCCGGTTTAGGGGGGGGATCCCACCGCCACACCCCAGCTATTTGGGGAAAGGTTCTTTCAACCCAGCCCCTTTTTATAGATTCCAACAAGAAATCTAGAGCCCATCTTTTAAGGGACAAGCCGCATATGGTAATCATCTTGGCCTGGGGAAAGGTCAGCGAAAACCCTTTCAGGGCTTGACATAGCTCAGAGGTTAAAAAGAAACATTGTGATTCCCCGCCTTGGAGGAAAAATCTAGCCTCTCTGTTCTTGCGCATCGTCCCTAGCATTTGGAGACGCAAGGCTGTCTGCGCCACTGACAAAAAATGGGAAGCAAAATTCCTCTGCTACAGTCAAGGGATTGCCACAGGGCTCCTTTAAATCGATGAATGGAGGGGAGGGGGAAAACTTCCCTTTCATTTTCTCACTTTTTGAAAAAATTGGAAACCCCGGGGGTAGATGCAGAGATGTATTTATATAAGCCCCCAAAGGGGATGACGAGCCTCTTTCATAACCCGCGGTACAGCTCTGCCTTGAAAAAAATTTTTGGGGGCTACTAATTTGGGCCCGCAAAATGTATTGCGTCTCTGCACGGCGGGAGGACTCCTCGCTGCCTCCCGCCTGAGTCACCACGGAACGGGTCGGCGAGAAAAAGACCCAGATGTGCGGGGATGCTCAGCGAGGTTTGCAAAATGGATGAGACACCAAGAACTACGCCTCTCTATTTTTGGGAAAGGGTCTCTATAGATGTTCAAAAACACAACCCTTTTTTAAAACCCCCCCCAGTCGCCGAAGGGCACCATTTTGGGGAGACATCGGGAGGGGCAGGACACTGTTTTAGTAGAGGGGATAATGGTCCTCCCCGAAGAGAATCGGCCACCCCCCCATAAAGTCGGGGGGGCCTGTGGTGCAGAGGATGGGGTCATACAGTCAATGTTCCCGTTGGAGGAAATGTGTTGGTTCTCCCGTGTTTAATTTTTTAGTTGTCCCCAATCTAAAAAGGTTTACGAGGAATCACCGCGCTTTTTCTGGGGGAAATCCCCCCACAGAAAATCCGCCCATTCATGCTCCAAAGGAAAAAAATGGATGGGGAAGCTGGGGGGATAATCCCAAGATCTTGGAGGGTATGTCGGATTTGGAGGCGATAATTTTGAGCAACAGTGTAGGTCTTGTGAGAGGATACGCCCTCTACACCCTGCAGGGTATTGCAGCGGGATGACAGTCAAGGGGGCATCCCGACGATGGTAAAAGGGCCCCAACCCCCAAAACCACCACCCGGGAGTGGTGGTGGGACAGGTATAAAACCTGTGGGCGGGACACCCTTCCTGCCCATCATTTTTTCTTGTAAAAGAAATTTCTGGGGCCAACTCGTTTGGGGAAGGACTAGTTCCTCCCCTTTTTCACGTAATCCACAAATTTCCCTTGGGGTTGAAGATGTTATTTCGTGCGGAAGTTGAGCAGAAGCCTTCGGGTTGAGACGTGCGCTATTTGAAAACCCAGCATCTTTTTTCTGTGTTTTAGAAAATGGGAAACTACTTTTTTTGTACATTTTTCCCCGATGTCGGTTGGCCTTTTGGTACATCCCGGCGGGAAATCGGGGTTCTTACGAGGGGCCCGCGGCAGTAGTAGAGACCGTAGTCCCAAAATGCAGGGTTTTCTACAGAAATTTACCACTTTTAGGTTTCTGATAGCTCCCCGAGGGTTTTTTAAGATTGCTTTTTCAATGGCTATCCTATGTGTGTCCATAAGTTTGAGACCCTTCGCCCTCACGTGTTGAGTGGCGCTAGCCGCTTGGGGGGGGTAACAGGGGGATGATTTAGGAGTCCGTCATACTCCCACACCATGTAGGGGTTTTTCTTACCAAGTCCATCCCCCCTGCTCACAATTGAATTTTTGCCGGAGGGGACGCCCCCTGAGTCTAAGGATCATTGGAACTGCGATTCGCTTCTGGATCTTTATTAGGAGGGGTTTTTGGGGGCCTTTGAGGGGGGGCACTATGTCCCTTTTCCCCTGTGCGCAGACTACACGAAGATGGTTTGGGGGCTCATTATGAGAAGTCCAGCTCCAAGAATCACACGGGAGTGCAGAACTTATTTTTCATTGGGATGGATGGGGTTAAATTAAAAGGAATGTGGTGGGGGAAAATGCAGCAGGCTGTTTGGGTCTTAGAAAAAGCGCCCCATCGCGGTCGAGGTCCTGCTTCTCCCCCGCCCCCTTTTCTGTGGGAAAGTTTTCTTCTGGCCCCCCAAACTGATAATTGGGAGTTGGCCAAATAAAGGATTTCTTCTTCTAATTTATAAGTCCCACATTGTCGGGGAAATCGGTGGGGGATCAGCACGGCAGGGAAGCGTAGGAGTTGAGTAAGTCACTGTGGCATGGGAACCAACGCCGAGGGTCGACCACAGGAGGAGGGGTTTACAAATTTTTTTCCTGCCCCAAAACGTAGCACTCATTTGGGACGATAGGGGGGTCGATAAAGGGTTTTTTTCTTAGTGACTGGGGGGCCGATCCGTGAAGGGGAACTTTATCCCTAGAAAGTTATAAAGTCATGTTTTTCTTCCTCTGACTTATAGACCTGTTGAACTTTTTCCCGGGAATTTTAGATTTCTGCCTCCGAAAACTCAAAGAGGGGTAGTTTTGACACGCCTTTACGGGGTGAACTTTTGGGTGAGGTTTTGATGGTATCGAAAAACTGTCTTCGGGGATGGGCAGTGGAAGAGCATCCGAGCCGAAAGGGCTTTTCTCGGGTTAGAACCCCCTGCCATACCTTTTCAGGTTGCCCCTTTGGGATCATTCCAATTTTTTTCTCTAAATCCGCGCGGCAAGGAAAAAAATTGCCCCCCACTTTTCCCTTTTAAAACCCCCGTCCAAAAGGGGTAGGGGCTTGGCGGGCAGGTGGAGAGATGTTGTAGTTTTTTTCAAAAGTGTTGGGGGGGTGTAGTCATCAGGCCCCTCCAACCATTACGGAGGAACGATTCGGCTCGTAATGTTCGCTCCAATTTCCCCCCTTTTTGGGCTTCCTCAAAACAGAGGAAGCTCATCTCCGCCAAAATTTATAGCACCATTTGATTTTCCATTGTCATCTAAATAAAACGGATGCGGGGAACCACACCATAAGCCTTGAAATATCATGTAATGCTCTGATGACAAAGGCCCGGGGGCACGTTGGACAGAAGCAAGGGGTCCAACCCAGAAGGCCAGGGCCCGCTCGTCTCTCAATCCCGTCGGGGCCCTTTATGCGGGGACCGCCAGACCGGGGGGCTGAGGGGGGGGCGGCTGCCCGTTGTGCCACGTCGGGCCTGGAAAGGGGCCAGAGGGTGGGAAAGTGAGAGGATTCAATGGGAAGCGAGGCAGCGGACGTCGGGAGAGAGGCAGGGCCGGGGGGGAATTTTAGTTTTTACATAAACAAAATACTTCCCTCCCCCACGCCCCACCCACCACGGAGCCAAAAGGGGGAAAAACGTTGTTGGGGGGGGACCTACCCAACAGCTCCAGGGGGGCAGGGAATTACGCTTCGGGTTTCCAGTGGTGGTGGGGAGCCGGGGACCCATGCATGCCACCAGGGGAGCCCACCTTGGCCTACCAACGCAGACCAGCCGTTTACCAGGGGGGCCCCATGGGCCTCCCCTTACCCCAACCCCCCCCACCAAAGAACGTGTTGCCTACCGAGGGAAAAAAAACCCCCCCCGCGGTGGACCAAATTCCCGAAGAGGGGCGAGCGGGGAATATACAGGTGCCACGCACGGCAAACACGTTGGGACGGAGCGTGAAAGTAAAAGGAAAAAAGAAGCGTGAACGGAAGAGAAAGGGGCTCCCCGGGCCCAGAATGCCCTAAGAAAGGGGAGAAAGGGGAGGAAGCATAAAGGCGAAAAACACTGGGAAAGGGTCCACCCCCCGGCGAAGGGGGGGCACTTGGGCCACGGGCCGACGGGGGACCGAACCCCAAAAATGGCGGGAGGCCGCCAGAGTAGGGGCCCGTCGCCACGCTTCAAAGCCCGCCACCACGACAAAGGGGACTCCCACACGGGGAGGAAAAAAGGAGAAAAAAAAGTTATGCACGTGGAGTAAGTGGGTTTTAAAAGGTGTTGGGCCCTATGCGGGGTAATAAAGGGGGGATAAATGATCAAGGAAAAACGATCTCAAATGGATGACTGCGAGTTTAAAACACAACATATGACTACAAAAGAACATGTACAAGGGGGTTAAGGCAGGACAAGTGAGCAGAGATCAGTATAATGTGATGTTTAGGACAGTCAAGAAGTTAACACGAACAGCAAAGAAATACTATGAGATTAAGGTTGCTGGCCCGGCAAAGATCGACCCTTAGGGATTTTTTCAGGTCTATAAAACAAAGACTAGGGAATGGACCCGTTTACTCTACTTGAGGTAACGATTGATTTGAAATCTTCAAGCCTCATATAGTTGGGCAGTGATGTTGATTTTTCTATGTGAACAGTATTTTTGATGATACAGCCAATTTAAAAGTACAGGAAAATGTATACGCTCTAAAACGACTGGGGCCATGTTGTGACGTCAACAGCGCAGACAACAGAGCAAAACAGCTGTGAAGTGGCCGCTACTATATGTACTACCTACTAATACACCAACTTGCATTACCCCTACTACCGCAAGGTGACCAGTAATCCTCCTTCAAGTGATGTACTAGGTATTCACTGTGTTTGTGAATATTTAAGTTGTAGTTTATAAGGAAAAAGTGGATAGACAGAGATAAGTGGCCCGTGACACCAGGTAAGTGATGACTTCTGGGATCGGCATTCCTTATAGGGAGCTTAAATGAACCTGCAATGACATGTACAGCTAGACAGATAGACAAACTCATAGAGGAACAGGTAGAAATGTATGGCTTTCTTTCCCCACATAAGCAAAACATACACCCTTCGTCACTCTACTCACCACTACAACCTTTACTAACCATACATTTCTACCTGTTCCTCTATGAGTTCGTCTATCTGTCTAGCTATACATGGCATTGCAGTTTCATTTAAGCTCCCTATAAGGAATGCCGATCCCAGAAGTCATCACTTACCATGGTGTCACGGGCCACTTATCTCTGTCCATCCACTTTTTCCTTATAAACTACAGCTTACATATTCACAAACACAGTGAATACCTACTACATCACTTGAAGAAGGATTACTGGTCATCTTGCGGTAGTAGGGGTAATGCAAGTTAGTAAGGTTAGTTAGGTTAGTAAAATATAACTATAATTTTACAAGGGTAGGTTAGGTTAGTCATTTTTTTGGGGGGGGGGGAGGGTCTCGCTATGAGGTTATTAGTGAGATTAGGCTAGGTTAGGTTATAGTGAGGTTAGATTAGTAATATTAAACATATTATATTTTTGAGGGGTCCAGGGGGGTCGTTAAAGAGGGAAGGGGGGTGAAGGGGGCATCTCCCCCCCCACTTTATGATTACAGTTTTGAGGTATCTGAAGGGATCTGTGAAGGTTTGGAGGAAAAAACACTCTAATAAGGACGGGAAAGGACTCTAGAATTTTACCTAACTCACTGCGTGTTGTATACATAACATGAAAAACCCAGCCTGTCTCATCCCTACCTCAAAAGCCTTGCATACTGCATACCACTCCCGCAACTTATCACAGCTCAGCTAAAGCCCCACAACTACATATAATTTGCAAGTTACTTATCCATGCACAAGTACACACATTAATAATACATCAAAATGGTCTTCACAGCAATAGTATGAATTTTCCTTCATCGAGAAATCACGCCTTGCAGGCATCCACCACTGTTTCCTCTTTTTCTTGTCTTTAGGCATAGTTATGAACACATTCTCTGGAGTTTTAATTGTGGTGTTTTTGCACATTGGCACAAAACAAGCATAATATGTTCTTTTTGTCTGGGACATGTTGAATGGATAGGTACTGCGGTCTGCTGAACGAAAACAAGCCGATCAGCTGATCAGGCGAGATCTGAGTCTGCACCTACTACGTCACAACCAATCACAGCGCGTTCCGCCGTGTTGTGATATATTAGCCCCAAAAAAGCCATATATTTAATTTATGGTGCATTTCTCAGCGAAAAGAATATGAGTACAGTGATATGTAGCCTATATTGCATCCAAAGCTTCATAATACTCCGTGATTTAGGTGAGTAAACGGGTCCATTGGTGGGTTCGTTAAAAATAGGTCAGGGGGAGATTGTATGTTCTGGTGAGGATATGTGTAAAATTTTGATAACTAAGATAACTAAGGAACTAAGATAACTAAGGAAATGGTGAAAGAGAGTATAGATAAAATAAAGAAGTTTAAGTCACCAGGACCAGATGAAGTTTATCTCAGGGTATCAAAATAGTGCAAAGAGGTGGTTTCCCGGTGTTCTTTGTGCAGTTAGGATTACCTCATTGTATTTCCCGCCTTTCCTGGCGTCATTCGTGTCGTCCAGTGCCTTTCCTGTTCTCTCATTGGTTCTCTGTGACGGCATGACACACTGTGATGTGATTCGTCCCGGGACGTCTGTCTACTGAGTGTTGCCAGCTGTTCATGTTTGTGTTTTTTTGGGGTTACCAATCCCCTGTCATCCCTCACATACACACACATACACGTACTAACAAACGCACACTGTCTCCTGTTTTCTGTGCTCCAGTGATTCTTTTTCTATGTATACTCTATGTTTTGTGTGATTTTCTGGCGTTTAGGTATCCTCCGCCGTCCTGTTATCGTTACAAACTTGATACATTATTTCGCCTTGTTGCACACTTATAATGCCCCCTGTAGGTTGGGTGGTCTGTGGTATTTTATTTCACACTTTTATGCCAATGTTGCTGTGTGTTCTATATTTTTTTACACTTTTATGCCATTGTAGCTGTGAGATCTGTATTAACGGCACACTTTTATTTCAATGTTGCTGTGAGTTCTATTCCTGTATTTTTTTATTTTTTATTATTCAAAATTATTTGCTGTTCTTCCCACCACTGTATTTTGTGCATGCCCCTTTTCGTTTTTCGAGTGACCTGTGTGTCACTGTGAGGACACTGTATGGTTGTGGCTGAGTGATGTAACGGTAACATTCCTGGTAAGATATGTTTTCCCCGGCTTTGCCGAGGGTTGGTATTAGCGCGTTTTCGTGACGTTCACCGCCCTGGGCCAGTCCAGTCCAGGCCGGGTCAGGCTGGACTGATGCTCGCTAAAATACATCGAGACTGGCCCCATCCCATTCGTCGTTCCTATTGGCTGGAGGATCGAGTGGGCGGTCCTCCGGGCAGAAATGCACACATTTTCAAAAAGTGCGCGTTTTATTTACTTGACTTCTCAATGGGAAGTCAAGTTGCAGGGATGACTATGAAAAAATGAATGATGAAACTTAATTTCATTTACCGTTAATAATTGATAATTGATAATTGATAATTTTATTGGTCTCAATAAGTTACGTATGAATAGTTTACACAATATAAAATTACATTGAGAAGCATAAGCCCGATGAGCAGGTGCTCTAATACGGGCCAATATAATTAATATATTAGGATTTTGCAATCACATCATGAAAGGCATGCATAACTAAGAATTAGAACATAGAACATCACAAAAACATTTATATGTTAAGAAAATATGACAAAAAACAAAAACAAAAAAACAAAACAATAGGAAGATCTGAGTACAACAGGTTAAATGCTGTTAACAATACACAAACAAAAACAAAAACAAAAATTGCATACATATTTCATCAGGTACTTATCTACGTAACTAAGTACTGTAACCTCACAATAGTATTCAAGCATCTTATACATTCGAATAATTGTTTAACAACTGTTGCTTAAGCTTTGATTTAAATAAATGCTTTGATGGAACAAGCTTTGTGGTGTCAGGTAGCTGGTTCCACTGTCTGGCTCCTCGAAACAGAATACTTTGTTGGGTATGCGATGTCCTGTACAGGGGAAGTCGGAGCTCCTGTGGTCTTCTCGTGTCAGTGTTATGAATTATAACTTGGAATCCTATGTCAATAGGATATGTGTTTATGGCATTATAAAGAAAAATACTACTTTGCAACATTACGATATCTGGCAACTTAAGAAGACTATGATCTCTAAAATACGGATTTGTGTGATCATATCGATGGCAGTTAAATATTGCACGTATAAATTTTTTCTGTGTGGTAAATAAGCTTGGTATATATGTTTGATAGGCTCCGCCCCAAGTGCATGCACAATATATAAGATGAGGATAAATTATTGAATAATAGACTTGTTTAAGATTTTGCAGATTTAAATGGTTCTTAATTTTATAAATTACTCCTATTAATTTTGATATTTTAGATCTAATGTCGTCAATATGTGGTTTCCACTTGAGAGTATTATCAATTAAGATCCCTAGAAATTTTACTGCTTTAACTTTGTTGACTGTAAGACCATTCATTTTGATGATGATATCGGTTGGTTGAGCGTGTAGATAGTGTGATACCATATAATTCGTTTTTTTAATGTTTAGTGTTAGTTTATTGCTTTTAATCCAGTCAGAAACATGTATTAACTCATTGTTTAGTGTGTCCTGTAGTGTCTTGAGATTATGGCCTTGAAGGTAAATAGTAGTGTCATCAGCAAACAACAAGAATTTTAATTCATTACATGAGCGTATTATATCATTTATATATATTAAAAATAAAACAGGGCCCAATCAATACTGATCCTTGAGGTATACCGCAATGAGTTGATTTACAAGCTGAAAAGATATTATTAAAAACTGTGAATTGTTTCCTATGACTTAAATAGCTTTTAAACCATTCAAGAGCGGGCCACGAATCCCATAAACCTTTAATTTTTCTACAAGAATGGAATGTGAAATGGTGTCGAAAGCCTTTGTAAGATCACAAAATAGTGTTACTTGGTAAAGTTTGTTGTCTAAGGTGTTGTAAAGTGATTGGCACAGTTTATGTACAGCCAGCTCAGTGGAGTAGCCTGGTCGGAACCCAAACTGACAATTTGATAACAATGAGTACTTATTCAGGTAGTTCATTAAACGAGTTACCATTACTTTCTCAAAAATTTTACTAAAGGTAGGCAGTAACGATATGGGTCTGTAATTTTCAGGATTGGTGTTGACGCCTTTTTTATATATAGGTATTACCTTGGCTATTTGGAGATATTTCGGAAAGGTACCGTACTGAAAATATTTATTTATGATATGTGCTAAAAAGGGAGAAATTGTATCAGAACATTCTTTTACAACCTTGGTATGAATATTGTCATGACCAGGAGAAGTTCCTTTAAGATTAGTAATTATTGTCTGTATTTCTGTCACTGTTGTCGGTTTTAAGTAAAAAGAATAAGGAGCAGGTGCAGGTAAGAAATCTGTAAATGGTACTTGAGCTTCCTGTATCACTTCTGAAAGGTTATCAGCGACGCTTGTAAAATAGTTGTTAAATCCCTCAGCAATATCATTAGAGTTTGAAACATATCTGTCTTGAAATGAAAAAGCGGTTGGTAGTTGAGACTTACTTCTTCCCATTATAGTGTTCAACACTTCCCATGTTTTACTGGAATTTCCTGAATGTTCTTTTAATTTATTTTTATAATAATTCTCTTTAGCGGCTCTTATTGTTGAAGTGAGTACATTTCTATATCTTTTAAATTCAGTACCATAAGTTAGTGGCCATTTTGCATACTGCTTTTGTAATTTATGACGGTATTTAATAGAATTTTTAATGGCAGTTGTAATGTACGGCTTGGCAATGTGCTGATCTTTAACTTTAAAAGTAGTAGTTATAAAATGTTTCCTGTATAATTATATCAGTAAATTTATCAATATAAATGTCAAAGTCTTCGTTAACATCCATTGACGTACTATGATGTTCCCATCTGTAAGTGCCAAGTTCATTTCTAAAGTTATTAATACTTTCTTGAGTAATTATAGTTTTCGTTACAGTTTTTTTGGGGTACTTGTTATTAACGTTATGTTCTGAAAAACATCCAAATATGGGGAAATGGTCAGTTATTGTGGTGTGCAGTATGCCACCACCTGAGTGGTTATGTACGTTGTTCGTCCAAATGTGGTCTGTTAGTGAGGCAGTTGTTGCAGTTACCCTTGTAGGTTTAGTAACTATCGGAAACATGTAATGTGAATAAAAAAGGTTAACTAATTCTTTTACATTATTGTTAGTGGATTATTTTAATAAATGTATATTAAAGTCACCCATTATGTAGCACTGTAATCTAGAATCAGAGTTTGCTGAATGTAATATTTCTTCCAAAGAAGATAAAAAGTCAGTAATGTTACCATTGGGAGGTCTATATATGATTCCCACTAAAAAATTGTGTGGTTGAGTTACCCTTAAAAATAGTGACTCAATATGAGGTAATTGGAAGGATGTGTTTTGCACTTGAAAAAAAGTGGAAGTTAGAACGCACGTAAATGGCTAGACCTCCTCCACTGGTGCTTTTGTTCTGGAAATGTCCTTTGAAATAATTTAATTTATATATTGGACTTATGGCATCATTTAGGCGTGTCTCACATAAACCTATTATATCAAACTTGAAGTGTAATGTGTCTAGTATTTGTGCTGAAAAAGTATCTAAATGAGATGGTACACTAGCAATATTAAAAGTCAATATTTTTACATCATGCGTAGAGAAAATATCGTCACTGTTCAGGTCATTACAAAAATAATAATTACATGATGATTCAGGTGTAACAAGGTCAGTTTGGTTATTGCTAACTAATAATCTTTCACTATCTTGATATCTATTTGGCTCAAATATCATATCATTTAAAGTTGTCAATGGAAAGTTATGCTCATCATTTAGTTCTTCATTCAAATTGTTATAATTTAGGTTATGGTATGGAAGATCCATAGAAGTTCTACCTTAATTAGCAGAGAGCAATGTCCGTGACATTACACTATAAATACGTAATCACTTTTTGGCGTTTCGTGTACTCATCCTTCCAATCTGCTGCTCCCTGGGCTGCCCTGCTGCACCGGGGTCGCCCGACGAGGTGTGCCTCCCCTCCCGCTAGCAGTATGTGCGCCCTTAGGACGAACAGCTCCAGTGGAGTCCGAGAGAGACGAAACACGTACTGCACCATCTGGACCAACCTCGCCCCTGGCGGCACCGGCAGCAGTCCCAGAAGTCGCGCCTCCAGTAGTACCATCAGTAGCCGTACCAGCATCAGCTCCAGTAGCACCAGTAGCATCCTCAGCGGCTGCACCACCAGCATCACTATCATCAGCAGGCCCGACAGCATCTCTCCGACCTGTCGCCCCATCAGCACCACCACTAGAAGTGTTCGTAGGAGTTTGAGTTCTTTCTTTAATCACCAGTTTCGTGTGGTTAAAGTAAGCTATCTTACCTTCCCTTCTTGCTTCTTTAAGGAGAGGCAGCTTTTCATTCCGTATGGCTTGGGAAGCTGGGTACAGGTCTTCAATAACACTATCTATAGTCGCCACTAAACTATAATGTCGCAGGGGGACATATATTACGAGTTTTAGATCACTACAGATCACATCACGTGCACAGTACGTAGTTTACATTATCTACATAACACTATAGCTACGGTACATGTCTTCAGTGACACATACGACTCTGTAGTGATGCTAAAATTCGTAATATATGGCGCCTGGTGACATTAGTGCAGTGGCCAATATAGTGTTATTGACGGTACATTAATTTCCCAAGATGTTGTTTCAGCAAATTGCGAATATTGTAATTTTTCGTGAAATTACTTTAGTTTTATGGTCGGCCATCATGGTGTTGCATGTCTTATCAGCAGCACGAGAAGCTCCTGGTCGTCTTCCCTACTGACTGTAGTGCGCATGCGCCAGTTCTTCCCACACTAGTCCAAGGTGGTCCTGCTCGCTGGCCTGGCCCAGTCTCGTCCGTTCCAGCCCGGTCCAATCCGCCTCGCAAAAACAGTGGCCGCCCGGGACTAGCCCAGTCCAGACCGGGCCAGAGCGGTCGCGAAAACGCGCTATATATAATGTTAGCCAAGTTTTGGGGTTGCCATCCATACGATAATTATCGTACATGTACAATTATTTTACCCTTGGTCCGATGTACGATAGTGCTTTTCATTACCGTACGTTTTGTACGATAATTTAACCATATCGCACGATATTATACGATAATTCTACAGATTCATCAGAAAAGAAAGAAAAAAAAGTAAACCATGATTCAACAAGAGCAAAACAAATAAAGAAAAAAGAGGTCTGCATGATAAGAAGCTGAGAGTTAAAAGAAGGAATATTCGCACGTCACTCATGATCCGTCCAGAGCCTGAGCGTGGGGAGTGTAGCGACCGTACAGTGCTGCCCAGCGTGTACGTGTGGGCCCAGTGGATCGGTAGATGGCATCCCGGTCGTTTCACTAATTTCTTAAAGCAGGGGTGTCAAACTCATGGCCCGCGGGTTTTAGGCCCGTCTACATTATCAGTGGTCACCTATGGTGCTCGAGCATGCAACTCGGCAGTTTTGAGGGATGGTGGTGAAGGATGGTAGAGACCACCGACCAGCAGTTTGCCCGTTCACACTGTACTGAGTCCCCTACGATCTCCCCTATCCAGTGTGCGGGTAGCTGCTGCCCGTGTTGGTTGAGCGATAGGTACTGGCGTGCAGTTCTGCCAGATAGCATGGGCCATTATCAACCCTGTGGAATACTACGGTACATCGTACATACGTACCAGGTACATCCCAGGGATTTGCAGACCGTATGCTCCATAATTATCAACGTTCTACTAATTTCACACTGTATACACCGGAACGTCTTGCATGGAGATTAACTGTCTAGTTCAACGCAGACGTTTCTGTGCATCTGGTAACACTGCTGGGATGTAGCTCATACGTGGCCACGCCCGAATATATAGCTCGCTCATGAACTGCCTCGGTCAGGGATGGTGCTTCAGTTGTTTGCGTCTACACTATCATTTTCCGGGTACTCGCCGTTACCATGCTCCAAAACCACAGGTGCCCACTGATAGTGTAGACGGGCCTTAGTAAGTGGCCCGCGAGGTGACAGGTGATTTTTCAACTCGATATTATAATTCTTACAGTTGAGGAAACTACTAAACTGCCAAGACGAAACATAATGACATTAACCTTTTATTTTCATAACAATGATTTATTTTATATTATATCTATTGTAAATGCCTCATATGATTTTAGTATGTTTAAGGAGTTATAATCTCACTGAGATGGCGCCCATAAATCGAGTTGTCGCTACCCTATTAATCAAGGTACTCTATACCCAACTGCCGATGTTCTTTTGTTTGTGAAGACAGTGTGTCGCTTATACTTGGAATTATCTATTAGACAGGCGGGAAAGCAGGGTGAGCTATACACAAGGGCACAGAGGTAATGTTATTTCTTAGTTTTTTTTGTATTAATGACTTGTTATGAGATATAGTACTGACATGATATGTATACTAGTTGTAGATTTCATCTAAGATAAGTGTGTAACGGGAAATTTGTGTATTCATCGCATAAATAAAGGAAGAAGCGGTGATAGGAATTCTGCTGATACATCCATCCATTACAGTTTCACGGCGACATATGGTCAGGCAATAAAGGAAATTCCTACAACGAGTTTCTGTGACCTGATGTCAGTCCATGAGTCTGTGCTAAACCGAGTTCTGATATAAAATGAGTTCATCCGGCTACAGTGAAACTCTACCCAAAGGTGATCCACCATCCACATGAAGGAGGACAGAGACTGCCCATGATGCCTTGGTCAGCCTCATAGCCTGACAGCCTCCACTCAACAGTAAGGTCAGCTGATCCATTCTTCACTCACTTCAAGGCTGCTGGCAGAAAGTAGTAAACACAACACAGTTCACCACAAGAATAAGGATACCTAAGGGTAAAGGAGGTGACTTAGAAGAAGTTGTGGTTTATATAGTTGATCACCTGTACATGCTGTAAGCACAATGAATAATACAGGTGAGATTTCTGCCACAGAAGAGAAGGGTGACAGAAGTGGTATTGATAGTCATGAGTTGCATGATGTTGGAGCACCTAGTGTAAGAAGGAGAACCCAAACAGAGAAGGGTAAAGAACATAATGTTGCTCTCTGCACTCAGAGAGTTGTTTCAGCTAGACGTGCTTGGAGAAAGGTAGCTAGACAACCATTGGATTACATTCATGCCAATATTCATGAAGTAGAGAGTGTCTTAGAGTTGCAGGATACTAGAAATTCTGAGAAGATGAAGTTTGATGAATATTAATGTGCATGTGAAAGGTTAATGGAAGTTGATCCACTTGTTTCTCAGCATGTTAACCAGGAATTAAGTAGTAGTGAGGAATACCATTGTAAAATTATAGAAGATATCAGAAACAGGGCTCAGGCTTTGCAGCATGAAAATGATTCAGTGGAGACTAAGACTTCTAGAAATTCTGTTTCTTCCTTGCATAAAAGGCAGGAACTAGTAGTCAAAGAAACACAGCGGAAGATGGTATTGGAATATCAAGGTGATAATGAAAGGTCAGAATATGCTGCATCAATGAGTGAAGCTGAAGCATTGTATCGTATTGGATGTGAGGTTGAAAACAGGTTGAATTCATTTCATCTTGATAATGAATCTGCTGGAAAGCAGGAGCAGCTTCTTCAATACTTAAACACAGAAGGGCAAATGCAATGTGAAGTTCAAGCTTCAGTAGCAGGAAAGCCATATTCTGATGAAATTAATATTAAACAGCCTCATAAGAATGTGAAATTCCATAACCATCACAGTTCTGTAGTAGATTATGCAGAGGAAGAATTAATGGAGGATACCTTCACAGGTAATATTACTGTAAAGAAACTGAATCCTACTGCTAATGCTTTCACACAAAGGTTTGATTCACAGGTGCCTCATGTCAAAAACTGTAGCGATCCGGTTAACCAATCAAGTAGTAATGACAATGCTAAGAAGTCTTTCCTAACTCATTCTAGTCCACCAAGTCAGTTAGAGAATAGTGCAATACAACGGCTGGCAGATCTCCTCTCGGTAAAGCAGGCCAGAGAAAATCTTCCACGCCCAGAACCAGAGGTATTCAAAGGGGATTTGTTTAAATTCACAGCATGGTTAACAAACTTTGAGCTTTACATAGAAATTAGAACTGATAACTTTGCTGAGAGACTTTTCTACCTAGGGAAGTACACAGATGGAGCAGCAAAGAATGCAATTAGTGGATTACTATCACTGCACACTGAAGATGCATACAAGGAGGCAAAATACATAATAACCAGTAGGTTTGGTGATCCATTTCACATTGCTCATGCCTACAGGAAAAAGTTGTATGCATGGCGAAAGATTACTCAACATGATGGTCCAGCTTTAATGGATTTCTCTGACTTCTTGCTGAACTGTAAAAGAGCAATAAGCAGTGTGCCCCAATTGGCTGTCTTAAATGATCCTGAGGAGAATCAGAAACTGTTGGTCAAATTACCTCTTCCACTACTTGAAAAATGGAACACAGTTGCTTATGAATATAACAAAAGATATAGCTTCTACCCTTCATTTGAAACATTTTGTGGATTTATACGAGAAGAGGCAATGAAGGCATGCAGCCCTGTTTCATCCTACAGTGCAGTTATGGGTAATCTGAGCAGCCAAAGGAATTTTTCAGCTGCACCTAAGGGTAGCAACAGCTATGCAGCCAATACTTACAGAACAGGAATTAAAAGCTTTAAGACAGAAACTGCAGAAATAAAGGCAACAACTAAACCTGAAGGTAACAGATTGACTACAAATAACAAAACACAAGCAATAAGAAAACCACTTTGTCGTCTTTGCCAGGAGGAACATGCACTAGATGTGTGCAAGGATTTTAACAAACTTGACATCAATGCAAGGTTTGATTTTGTGCAGAAAAATTTCTTATGTAGAGGATGCTTGAAATATGGTCACAGGAAGCAAGATTGCCGCAGTAAAAAATGCTGCAACATTTGCCAAAGATACCATCCAACTTCTCTTCCATGTGCTGCTCTTCTACAGAATGCCAGATCCTTTAGCAGAGAATCAGAAAGTGCAAGCCATTCAAGGCCAAATGAGAAGAGTTCGGTTGTCTCAAACAGAACTAGGATCACCCAGTCAGTAATAGGAGATACACACAGCATGATTGTACCAGTGTGGCTAAACCACAATAGCAATGTACACAACAAAGCATTGGTGTATGCATTACTGGATGATCAGTCTGATGCCTGTTTCATAAAAGAGAGTACTCTAGAGAAGATGGGAGTTGATGGAACCCATGTACACCTTAAACTTGCCACAGTAATGGGAAAAGAGGTTGTGCCTTGCACAAAAATCAGTGGACTAGTGGTACGAGGTATCAATGAGCATAATGACATTCAGCTTCCACCTACATACTCTAGAAAAAATATTCCAGCAAGAAAGGATTAGATTCCTCGACCTGAGACAGCCAGAGGATGGACACATTTGAGAAATATCTCTGACAAGCTAATGCCTTACAACTCAAATGTGGAGATAGGACTTCTAATTGTTGTCAATTGCATCAGGGAAATCAAGCCAAAGGAGATTATTCCAGTTAATGATGAAGATCCATATGCACGCAGGACAGAATTAGGATGGGCATAGAACACTGTATACCTGGACTGCGCACGGAATATCGGCCTGTTGCACATAGGCCTGAACTTGCCCTGAAGTCGGAGGGCCGCTCGGATTCATATATATATATATATATATATATATATATATATATATATATATATATATATATATATATATATATATATACGCATCATATAGACTGGTTTATCAGTATATATGATATACTGTAATCTTCGTAAATGTTTGTTTAATAATATTATCAAATAAAAAACAGTAAAACACGGTAAAGAAATGCCATTACGAGACTCTGAAGAAATATGCATGCTTATATGTATGTAATATTTCATATGCGCAGTCCATAATGACGGCGGGTCACGTCAAGAAGTCTTACGACGGATTGGCATAGCCCACGGTGTTATGGACTCGCTCAGCGGGAGTATTTGGCGTTGTCGGTACCTGTGCAGGAGGACAAAGATCCGGATCTTCAAGTCGCTTGTGATCCCTGTCTTACTCTATGGTTGTGAGACATGGACACTAAATAGTGACTTGAAGAGACGAATCAATGCCTTTGGTAATAAGTGTCTTCGCAGAATCATGGGGTATCGCTGGGATGATTACGTGTCAAATCAGCGATTGCACCGTGAGACTGAATCGAGGCCTATTACCTGCATAGTCCGTCAGCGCCAACTTCGGCTATATGGGCATGTGGCACGCTACCCTGAAACCGATCCTTCCCATCGGGTTGTGTCTGTAAGAGACAATCCGGCGTGGAGGAGGCCAAGGGGGCGCCCACAAGGCTCGTGGCTGGGGCAAGTTGATGTTTCTTGTCGAGAGCTGCTTGGTATGGGAAAGGAGCCTGCATGGGAACTCAGGCGTGTTGACCCCCGGGAGTGGCGTCGTAGGGTGGGCGAGGCGACGCGCCCCCCGGCGTATGCCCCCAATGATTGATTGATGATCAAAGCACACGACAGAATCAGGTCCATAGTTGTTGTTGACATAACTGACATTGTTGTCACAAACATCCATGTAAGTGCAGCTCGGTGGCCAGAGCATACTGTGCAGAAGATGGCCTCCGTCTATCACATGCGTGGCGTTTGGTAAAGCTTCTGCTGATAACTTTTCCACACTGGCTTTTAACTCTTTGGCAAAATCACTTTTGGTATTCTTCCTCATGGCACCATTCTCAAAAAGGGCAGGGGGCTGTTTACTGAACTCATAGTTTAGGTGACCTTGCATCTCTGCGCGATTCCGTATGATGCATGTTAAACGCATGAAGAGATTGAGAGGTTTTATTTCCACCTGCTGACCACGAACTTCTGCACTGTTATTTGCTGAACCAATTGACACCACCCTGTCATTTCTTCTGAGTTTAGCGTCAGCATAGTTCGTACCGGTCAGCCTTGCTGCAGCTTCCTCACCAAAGTGAAACTCCTGTGGAAACGCTTACCAATTTAGTAGCATACTCTCCGTTGTAAGAAAATGGTGAATGCGTGGATAATTAGGAGTTGAACTTGATGAAATGTTCACCATCCCTTGCAGTAGCAGTAGGCTTGAGGTCTGTGTGTTGATCTGTAGTGGAAACGTGTGTACCACAGAAACTTTCGAGGGAGGCACACACAGGGGTAGTTTGCGGCAGAATGCAGACCATTTTTGACTGGGTACTTGGAATTATTCCCCGACCGTGAGTTAAGCCTAATTATTAAACCTAAGCCTTAAGCCTAACCCAACCGTAACAACAAACGCAACTGAAGTTCAGACACCATGTTTCCAGAATTATCCAAGTCGGAAAACTTGGGATACTTTGATTTGTCATATATGAGGGTCCGCATTTGGTCCTCAATGAGTGTTGCTGCCATATCGATAATCTCCTCGGGTTTCAGGCCTGAAGATTTGTAATGTTCTCTGAGTATTCTATTGCCTTCGTCTAGAAAGTATAATGGTTTCATGGTTTCTTTTCCATGTTCATTGGAAATGATAAGACTATTTCCATAATGTTCTTTAAGTTTCTGCTTTAAGTGCTTAGCAGTATAACAGTCACCATTGTCTGAATATTTCTTCATAATAGTTTCCAAATCTGTGATTGAATACTGATGAATGTCGCTCTCATTTATGTGCTTACAAAGACTAATGAAAGCCCCCTGCTTGGCACTGTCTACTGACCAGCTGGTCGACCTTTGTTCTTTTTCTCCAAGTCCAGACTTTGGTGAAAGCGAATTTGACAGCTGTGGTGGTATTTGGCCTCAGCTGCTACCAGATCACCAACATTCTGGATACGAACGTAAACGGTTTCTCCCCAGCTATCACCTCGTTCCATTGCTACAGAGGCAACAGATGATAGAAGCTCTTTTGTTGCTGCATCATGCACTGAATCTCTCTTATCTTTAGGTTTTTTGATAAGTTTATCATAATCTAAACACTCTCCACAATATAAGCAGTGAGTTTTGATGTCAAAAGAAGACACTTGAGACCGGCGTATATGTTTTGTCACTGCACTATCTGTACCATCACCAGCCCCAGTTGATAGTTTTTTACGTTTTTTGACATTTGATGGCTTAGTATAATTGTTTTTGCATGCCTTATGAGCTGGTACAGGTAATGTGGCATTGACAAGGTGTTTATCAAGTCCATCTTTAAGTTCAGCACTAATCGTCAGTACAGTTTGAATTCCCCTCTCTGTCAGAGTACTGCGATCCACGGTTATAGGCTCGTTACAGATGAAGCAGATTTCTTGGGATGCCATTTTTTCACTCACGGCAGGGCGACTTCAGACTACCGGAGGGCAGGGTGACTTCAGACTACCGGAGGGCAGGGTGACTTCAGACTACCGGAGGGCAGGGCGACTTCAGACTACTGGAGGGCAGGGCGACTTCAGACTACCGGAGGGCAGGGCGACTTCAGACTACTGGAGGGCAGGGCGACTTCAGACTACCGGAGGGCAGGGCGACTTCAGACTACTGGAGGGCAGGGCGACTTCAGACTACCGGAGGGCAGGGCGACTTCAGACTACTGGAGGGCAGGGCGACTTCAGACTACCGGAGGGCAGGGCGACTTCAGACTACTGGAGGGCAGGGTGACTTCAGACTACCGGAGGGCAGGGCGACTTCAGACTACTGGAGGGCAGGGCGACTTCAGACTACCGGAGGGCAGGGTGACTTCAGACTACTGGAGGGCAGGGCGACTTCAGACTACCGGAGGGCAGGGCGACTTCAGACTACCGGAGGGCAGGGCGACTTCAGACTACCGGAGGTCAGGGCGACTTCAGACTACCGGAGGGCAGGGCGACTTCAGACTACCGGAGGGCAGGGTGACTTCAGACTACTGGAGGGCAGGGCGACTTCAGACTACTGGAGGGCAGGGTGACTTCAGACTACCGGAGGTCAGGGCGACTTCAGACTACCGGAGGTCAGGGCGACTTCAGACTACCGGAGGGCAGGGCGACTTCAGACTACCGGAGGTCAGGGCGACTTCAGACTACCGGAGGGCAGGGCGACTTCAGACTACCGGAGGGCAGGGTGACTTCAGACTACCGGAGGGCAGGGCGACTTCAGACTACTGGAGGGCAGGGCGGCTTCAGACTACCGGAGGGCAGGGTGACTTCAGACTACCGGAGGGCAGGGCGACTTCAGACTACCGGAGGGCAGGGTGACTTCAGACTACCGGAGGGCAGGGCGACTTCAGACTACCGGAGGGCAGGGTGACTTCAGACTACCGGAGGGCAGGGCGACTTCAGACTACCGGAGGGCAGGGTGACTTCAGACTACCGGAGGGCAGGGCGACTTCAGACTACCGGAGGGCAGGGCGACTTCAGGCTACTGGAGGGCAGGGTGACTTCAGACTACCGGAGGGTAAGGCGGAACCAACCTGAAAAAAATACAGTGATTATAATACCATGTATATTTAAGTACATTGGCAGCACAATTAAATATATATATATGTTAAAACATTCCATCTAAACATCAGAATCTAAAAAACGTTCCCCACGATTTACAATTTTACAATTTTAAATAAATAAATATTAGGAATCAATTTTTGAATTTTAACCTAGATTTTTTAGGTCAGGTTGTCCTTATATCTTAAAAATAAGGTAATAATTGAGTTTCTCATCATCAAATTAGTTGGAAAAGAGGTATTACACAGGTTTGTGAGCTGAATGATTAAAAAGTTATATTTGTCGCTTCGGCAGAGGCGGCCATCTTCGATTTTGGGCTCCCGAACATTTAGCTCACTAGGGACCTTTGGGGACTTTATGGATTTTGAATCAGTAGGTCATAGAGTAGCATCCCTG
>JACEEZ010002051.1:215000-227500 GCA_016584305.1 Chionoecetes opilio | reverse complement strand
TGGTACACACAATGTACGTAACAATGCTCCTGTTCAAAGAGATAAGATATATCTGCCATCACTTCACATGAAGCTTGGGCTTCTGAAACAGTTTACCAAAGCATTAAGCCCAGAAAGTGAAGCCCTTAATCATGTCCGTTTAATGTTCCCAAAATTGTCTGAGGCCAAAGTCAAAGGTAGCATCTTCATTGGGCCACAAATTAGATAGAAGTTGGCATCTAAAGATTTGGAAGACAAAATGTCAACAGTTGAAAAAAAAATACATGACAAGCATTTCGGCTAGTAGTACAAGGGTTCCTGGGAAACAACAAGTTTGAGAACTACAAGGAGCTGGTGGAAAATTTAATTGTATGTTATAGAGAACTTGGCTGCAGAAAATCACTAAAGGTAGGGGAGAGCGGTAATGATTCGGCCACTTTTTTCAAAAATATTTATAGAAAAAAAAGTTTAGGAAGCAGTGTAATTTTGTTTATCTCAAAATTAATTATATATATATATATATATATATATACATATATATATATATATAATATATATATATATATATATATATATATATATTACAATTCCCATATATATATATATATATATATATGTTATATATATATATAATATATATATATATATATATATATATATATATATATATATATAAATAAATATATATATATATAATATATATATATATAATAAATATATATATATATATATATATATATATATATATATATATATTATATATATATAAATATAGATATATTGCTGCAGCTTCTCAGACTTCGTCAAGAGAGGGTGTGGTTTTGTCAATGGGAGGATCGGCATCCACTGCCCGTAACCCAGTGATGTGAAGCTGCCCACATGGAGGGTCCACCGTGAACAAATGCCCAAAGTATTCAGCCCAATGAGCCATCTACCCATCCATGTCCGACACGAGGCGTGCATCTACTTATCGAATATCACTCGCCCGAGATGGAGACTTGGAGCGGAAGTTCTTTAAGGCTCGGTAGACGGGTCGGTAATCGCGCCCCCGACACGGTTTTGCCGGGGGACCCGACCATGCAGACCCCTCCTATGCCGATGCAGGGGAGGGGTCTGCCTATGACGAGTGCGGGGCAAAGCCCTCGGGAATCCCGCACTCTAAATCAAGTGGTAGGGCCCCCTAGCCCAACTTTTTCTTATGGGGGTGGCCGGGGCAGTGCCGAGGCGGCGCCTGCCCGTCGAATCACTCCTGGGATCAACCTGCGGAGGGTTCTTCGTGTGTGCTCGTGGAACGTTCTGAGCCTCTCAGACGATCATCGACTACCTCTCCTATCGGGAGAGCTCAGTAGGCTGAGGGTGGATATAGTGGGACTCTCTGAGACGAGGAGGCCTGGCAGTGGTGAGACTAGCAGTGGGGGTTACACCTACTACTGGTCCGGCATGAGCAATGGTCACCGTGTACGGGGAGTAGCTATAGGCATCTCTAGCAAACTGCAGCCGTCAGTTGTTGAGGTTACTCCGGTTGATGAGCGTATAATGCGGGTGAGGATGAAACACACTCTGGGTTTCATGTCTCTTGTTGCAGTGTGCGCTCCAACCGAGATGCGTAAAACTGAAGAGAAGGAGATGTTCTACGCCAAACTCGATTCTGTATTAGCAGTACCAGCCAGTATTACCAGTATTACTGTATTACTAGTATTACCAGTACCAGTATTAGCCTGTACCAGTGTCCTCCTCGGGACACACTCATTGTCTTGGGCGACTTCAATGCTACTACTGGCACTGTGAGAGATGGCTACGAGTTATGTGTTGGTCCCCATGGCTCCGGTACCAGAAACACCAACATTCTCTGCTTCTGAACTTTGCAAGGTCCAGAAGGTTGAGAATTGCTGGTTCTTGGTATCAGAGACCAGAGCTGCACCGCTGGACATGGTATAGTAATGCCGGAGGGGTAGCAAAGGAGATCGACCACATCCTCGTTAGCACTCGTTGGAGGATCCTCCAGAACTGCAGGGTTTACCGGAGTGCTGAGTTCTTTGGAACAGATCAGACTTGTTTTTGCTACACTTAAGCTTCATGTCAAGTCCAGAAGAATCTCAAGAGGTAACCATACTGTGTTTCATCTTGAGAAACTGAAGGACTTGACATGTGCTCATGAGTATGCGGTGGCAGTCTCAAATCGGTTTGATGTGCTCGGTGCTCTCGGGGACCCTGTAGAACTGTGGGATACCTTCAAACGTGAAACTCTACAAGCTGCCAAGGAGTGTATTGGGGAGCGCCCGATGTCAAGGTGTGGTTTTGTCTCGACGGAGACGCTGGACAAAATCGAGGAGAGTCGCGCTGCCAGGCTTGCTGGGAACCGGGACCAGCACAGGGCTCTGTCACGCAGGACTAGAACCTTCCTGGGGAGAGACAAGGAGAGGCATGTCAGGAGTCTCGCTGAGGATGTCGAGGGCCATGTGAACGCTAATGACCCCCGACCCGCCTACCGAGCCCTGAAGAAGCTCCGTTCCAAGTCTCCATCTTGGGCGAGTGCTATTCGAGCAGCAGATGGGCGCCTCGTGTCGGACATGGATGGGCAGATGGCTCGGTGGGGTGAGTACTTTGGGCAGTTGTTCACGGTGGACCCGCCAATTGAGCAGCTTCACACCACTGGATTACGGGCAGTGGATGTCGATCCTCCCATTGACGAAATCGCACCCTCTCTTGACGAAGTCAAAAGGGCTGTAGCAAAGTTAAGAGGTGGAAAGGCAGCTGGTGTCTGTAAAATGAGTGCGGAGCTCCTCAAAGCTGGGGGTGAGACGATGATGCGCGGGTTGCATGCTGTCGTGACTGCCGTGTGGCAATCAGGTATCATTCCTCCTGACTGGAAAAGGGGGCTGGTCGTCCCTATCTGGAAAGGGAAAGGGGACCGTCAGGACTGCAACAATTACCGCGGCATTACAATGCTCAGCTTGCCAGGCAAGGTGCTTGCCCATCTATTGCTGACACGGATTCATTTGCTGAAGCATCAGAGACCTCAGCAGTCTGGGTTCACGCCTGGTAAGTCAACGACGGACCGTATCCTAGCGCTTCGTGTCCTGGTGGAACGCCGACGTGAGTTTCGACAGGGGATGCTTGCAGCCTATGTTGATCTCAAGAAGGCGTTTGATTCAGTGCCTCGTGAGTCACTCTGGGATCTTCTGCGATTTCGCGGGATTCCTGCAAGGACTATTGGTTTGATGACTGGTCTGTACTCTGGGACTGAGAGAGCTGTGAAGTGTGGGGGATGTGTATCCAGCTTCTTTCCTGTGAATACAAGAGTGATGCAAGGGTGCGTCCTTGCCCCATCACTTTTTAACACTTGTATGGACTGGGTATTGAGCAAAGTTGTAGATCAAAATGATTGTGGAGCATCTCTCGGCAACACCAAGATCACTGATCTTGTTTTTGCTGATGATGCAGTAATTTTTGCTGAGTCGCTGGAAGTCCTGGTGATGGCTCTCGGGGAGCTGCACGAGGAGGCAAAGCCTTTGGGACTTGAGGTCTCCTGGCTCAAGACCAAGGTTCAGGTGTTTGGAGGCTTACTAGATGAAACAGTACAGTCTGTTCATGCGTGCAGTGAGGACATTGAGATCTTGGAAAGATTTACATACTTTGGTAGCGCAGTCCATAATGACGGCGCCACCCACCAACAGTGCATGTCGTTCGTTACGGTATGGTACGAAATTACGGTACGGTACGGTAATTTAAGGGCTAAAAGTACGGTTCGATATTACGGTTCGATATATTTCTTTAAGTTCGGTACGGTATGAAAGTTCGATTTTTATTTCCGTACTTATATCTTACCATTTTCGTACCCAGCAGTATGGATGGTAGGCTACCATCCGTACTGCTTATCTATCTTTATGTATATCTATCTGTAAAAAATACTTGACTTCACCCCAGCTCAGGGACCAGGGAGTCAGGGACTCAAGGAGCGGGAGGTGACCCCATTAACACCAACGTGTGACCTCATTACCAGGGAGTAATTTTCCATCCAGCGCCTGGGTGTTAACCTGGGGTCCTGGGACTCCTAGGGATAATGATTAATAGTTCAACAGGCCATGTGTCTAGTTCCTATCTACCTTAATATATATATATATATATATTTATATTTATATATAATCCCCTCACTTCAACCTGGTTCATGGTCACTGGGGATGGAAGAGTGAGTAAGTGAGGGCGTGAGTAGAAGAGGGCGTGGGTGGATTCGTGAATAAGTGAGTGAGTGAGGGGTGTGGGTGGGTTAAGGAGTAAGTGAGGGAGTGAGTGGGTTGGAGGGGTATTGAAGAAATGAGTGAGGGCGTGGATGGGTTAGTAAGTAAGATAGTGAGGGCGTGGGGGGATGGGTGGGTAGGTGAATGATTGAGTGAGGGCGTGACGTGGGTGGATGGGCGGATAGGGGAATGAGAGTGAGCGAGATTTGACCCCATTAATTAACACCACCGTGTGACTTCATTAGCTAGGTAGAATTTCTGCCCAGCTGCCTGGGTGTGGACGTGGCATGGGGATTATCCCTCAGCCTCCTCAGGTCAAGGAGATAAGTAAGGTGGCGTGGGGCGATTTAAGGTTAGGATTGAAGGAAGATATTGTTGATGCCATCATGCTTTTACGATGCAATATATAATATATATATATATATATATATATATATATATATATATATATATATATATATATATATATATATATATATATATATATATATGTATGTATAGTTAATGATTTATTAGTCTCGGGTATAGGAGCTAACTATGAAATGTATGTAGTATATAGAGATAACTGGGTAGAAGTTACTATGTATTATATGTACCTGTAAAAGGGTGTAGTACCTGTAAAAGTATGTGTATTATTAATCACAATGGAAAATGATTAGTAATTATGTCAATTATTGATTATGTTTATGACAGGCAATTTTTTTTGGGGTACGAAAAATAGTTCGAAATTACGGTACGAAAATTAATCGTACTAGTACGGTACGATACAAATATTCAGTTACGGAACAGAATTACGGTACTTTATTTATTTGAGGTACGAATTACGAAAAATATTACCGTACCGTACCGTACTACATGCCCTGCCCACCAAGGGGCGCCCACAAGGTTCGTGGCTGGGGCAAGTTGATGCTTCTTGTCGGGAGTTGCTTGGTATGGGAAGGGAGCCTTCATGGGGACTCGCGCGTGGTAATCCCCGGGAGTGGCGTCGTAGGGTGGGCGAGGCGACGCGCCCCCCGGCGTATGCCCCCAATTATTGATGATGATTGATATATATCTATATCTATATCTATATCTATATCTATCTATATATATCTATCTATATATATATATATATATATATATATATATATATATATATATATATATATATATATATATATATATATACATATGAAGTCAGGTGTCTTGTGGTATCTGCGTCCATTTTCCTTCTCCCTCCCAGATGGTTTCTCGTTACAGGGGCCTTATCCCCTCATGTATCGAGTATGCATATTATGTTTGGGGGGGATCCACTCATAAATGCTCCTTAAAGGGGTGGAGTCACAAGATTTTCGTTGCATCAACACACCTCCTCTAAGTCAATGTCTTCAGTATCTATATCACCATCGCAATGTTGCTTCTCTTGCTATCTTCTACCGTTATTTTCAATCTCACTGCTGTTATGAACTTGCTAACTGCATGCCTACCCCTCCTCCTGCGGCCTCGCTGCACAATACTTTCTTCTTATCCTCACCTCTATTCTGTTAGTCTTGCTAATGCAAGAGTTAACAAATACTTTCACTCTTTCATCCCATAAAATGATAAACACTGGAACTCTCTTCTTGTTTCTATTTTTCGACCTTTCTAGAACTCAAATGTTTTAAAGACAGTCAAGACACCTCCCGAACTAAATTCATCCACCCACATTCTGGATGTCTCATTTATCTATACGTAGTGTCTGACAGCTACCGGACTTTTTGCTAGTGTTTTTTTATAGTCCTTGTATATTCCCTCATGATGTGGAAAAAGTATAATTTGCCTCACTTTGGGACAATATTCGGAGCACATGTGGGTCGCGAGCCGTCAGAGTAAATTAGCCTGGGAAATGCTTGCCACATTCTTATTAAAAAAATATTACATATACCTACCACTATTTATTTATTTCTGGTGCTCTAAATTGTATTATTCATGCCATTGGCTTCCAAGCTATTTCTGGAAGCTCATGAAGAGAACCAACAGTTCATTTATGGTTCAGGCATGAGGGCTACCCATTGTGCCAATTTTCCCCGAACAATGCAGGACAACAACGCTACACAAATAAATTTCACGGTTATGCTGCTTTGCGAAGAGCATCCTGGTTGGGGCTGTCCAAGGTCTCCTTGGACCATATATACATCCAGCGTCGACTGTAGTGGCAGCAGTTCCGTCTCTACATCAGCTTGACATCAATGAGGGTTCTGGTAAGACTTCCAGACTACTGGTGCTAGTACTATGAATTTCTGAAATACTGCATACATGTATCTGTATATGTAGCAGTGTGTAGTGAGGATAACTATCAACTGAAGGAGATAGCATCGCACAAGTCGGCATGATATTCACAAGGTAGTCAGAGAGACCGGTTGTAGATATCGGCCGATCGTAATGTGAAACTTATGTGACATCCTCCTCCCGTAGGTCGCCTTACTTGTTGTCACCTTGATGGTGGCACAGAAGGGCGAAGCTGAACCCACATCCAACAAGCTCAAACCACGTCACTATTCGTATCCTCTTGGCTTCTACAGTTACGGCAACCCGTACAGCTACAGTCACTTGTACCACCACGGCTACGGCTACCCATACGGATACGGTTACGGCTACTCGCATCATTACCCAGGAGGTTACTCGTACGTGCACCGGAGCAATGTGGTCAAGAGGGAGGCACATCCGAAGGACCACACCACAAAAAACACGGAACATCCTAAACATGTTTACGGCTACCACTACCCCTATGGCTACAATTATCCCTACGCCTACGGATATCCCTATAGCTACTACCACGGATACGACTACAACTACCCGTACGATTATCGCTATCATCCACACCATGTACACTCCTATGGATACGGATACAGACACAAGGTAACTGTGAAAGCAGCAGGAACATCTGTAAACCCGCCATCTAAGTGACGATCTGAACAAAAATCCCCCCACACTGACAATTAAATGTCCCTGATCTTAGTTGCGCATGTTAGACCATCAAACCCAGTACCGAAAGAAAAATTATTCAGAATTTCCTCAATCATAAACTTACGTATCAAACAGTACTCCTACTCTTTCATATTCAATTTGTCTAACTGAATAGTGATTTGTCCTTCCCACGGAGAAGATCCCCTGATTCTTGATTTGTCCGACTCGGACACATTCACGGCAACCTGATCCCTTTTCATTCAGCTTCAAACTAAGTATATTTGAGCAAATAATCAGGCGCCGGAGCCTCATCCATCAATCCAAGTCCCATATTAAAATCTCACATTGTTCCAGCGAGCCATGTAATTCTTGTACACATTATTACACATTTGTATCAATATTTCTAGTAAGGTAAAGGAAATCAATGGCGTAGGTAACAAGAAGGCAAATTTTAAACAATCAATTAAGTTAGGGTGAAAAGCGAAGAGTTTGGTATTCAATATTGTAATAGTTGAGTCAGTCTGTGTTCAAGTGCATTGTCTTCTCTATAACTGTACACATGTACATCATACTACTATCCTCTCTCATCTCTCTCTCTCTCTCTCTCTCTCTCTTTTCTCTCTCTCTCTCCTCTCTCTCTCTCTCTCTCTCTCTCTCTCTCCTCTCTCCTCTTCTCTTTAAATATACTTTCATTTGATTTAACTTTATGAACGTATGTCGTGTTGTTTCCACTGCTTATGAAACCACGTTGTGGCAAAATATTAGCCGTCAGTATAATAATGTATGACGAAGCAGAAAATAATAATGTTTGAATCGACAATGACCTTTATTAATATATTAATTTCTTCTCAAATTGCAAATGTTCCAGCACCCATGGAAGCAATACTTTTATAACAAATCGCTTAAAATATATGTAATGCACTTATAAATGTTCGTATATGGTGAAAAGTTATTGACTAAAAGAATTATGGAATGCAAGAAAGATCAGTTGAAACATTTAAATGGTAACAAGTATACATACATCTGTCATCTGTGTGGCATGTGTTGCGTAAACATATCACCAGTGCTTGTGTTTTTCCTTTTACTTTCTTTCCTTATACACTCCATGAGAAACAGCGAATTTGCCGGGAAGAGTGTGAGGAAACAGTTGAGAAAATTGCAAAAATTCGTGTATCTTATTCAACTTTACGCATCTTTACGGCAGTGAGAGTGAAGCGTACAGGTCTGGGTGTGAAAATTGGAGATGAAGTGTTGAGTGTACTGATGTATGCAGATGATGTGGTGATCCTTAGTGAAAACCACAATGAGCTACAAGAGATGCTGAATGCTGTGACTGAGTATGGAAGGGACTTCAACGTTAGGCTCAGTAAGGAGAAGAGTCAAGTGTTGGTGGTGAATGGGGATGACTCTGATGATGACAGCATTTGAATGGTGGGTGGGAATGAAATAAAGAGAACGAAAGAGTACAAGTATCTAGGTATTTGGTTGGATGATAAAGGCTGTGAGAAAACTAAACATGAGAGGATAGCTACAGCCAACCAGTGGGTTGGAAGGCTAGGCAGTGTGGCAAGATGTCGGGCCAACAAGTATGAAGTGGTGAGAGGACTATGGAAGGGTGTGGCAGTCCCTAGCATTATGTATGGCCTGGAAACAATGGTGTGGTCTAGGAAGGAGTTGGACAGATTGGAAGTAACACAGAACAAAGCAGGCAGAATAGCATTAGGAGCCAATAGGTATGTGGCAGTGGAAGCGATTAGAGGAGACATGGGATGGAGCACGTTCAGAGAGAAGATAGCAAAGGCAGGACTGAGGTACAGAGCTAGACTGCAACGAATGGATGACAGCAAATGGGCAAGTAAGGTTTGGGACTGGAATATGTATGGGAAGTGGATGAAAGACTCAGTAAAAGTGAAAAGATGGACAGGTGAACTGGGAATGTTTGTGACAGGAGTGATGAGACATGGGAGTATGGCTGTATGCAAAAAGGAAATAAATAGGAGAGTGGAAGAGAAAGGGAAAGAAGAATGGCTGAGGGGAATGAGTGAGAAATCAACACTGGAATGGTACAAGAGAAAGAACCAGCCACGGTATGAAAGGTTCTATGATGGTGGCTATGGAGGGGATTTACTCTTCAGAGCCAGGACAAAGTCGCTGGAGGTAAATAGTCGCATGTACAGATGGGAGAATGGTGGCAGCAAGGTGTGTGTGACGTGTGTGACAGGAGTGGATGAAACCGTGGAGCACTTGATGCTGGAATGTGAACGGTATGAGTATGTTAGAACAAAGATGTTGGAGGTAGTGGTAGGAGAGGTCGGAGTGGAAGAATGGCGAGAGATGAGAGACAGGAGAGTGGAGATGGAGTACCTGCTGGGGTTGTGTGCTGAGGGGAGGAGTGACAGTCGTGTGATTGAGAGTGTAAAAGAATTCTTGGAGAATTCTTGGAGAGCACGCATGAGAGGCAAGGGGCTCCTCAGTGATGGGGGACCCCGTATGGGTGTAGTGCTGGGAGGGGGGGGGAACACCTGGTTGTGTTTCCCCCCCCCTTTTGCTTCTCTCCCAACAGATTACACGTGTGGGAGAACGCCGGACCAAAGGCTTCACTGACAGCATCCGCTGGGTGATTCCCAAATCAAGATCAAGATCAAGATCATCGTCGGTGTATTTTCCACTTTTTTCCTTTGCTACACTACTTCTTGTATCATATTGGTTACTATGATCAAGCCTCACCAAACACAGACTTGCCAATATCTCTGACCCTAGTTTTACCCATTAGACCCTGTGCCAAAAGGAAAAATATTATACTCAATCATATTTCTCAATCATAAAATATATAATGATGTACCTAGAAAGGCTCCTCCGACTCTTCCATATTCAATATGTATTCGAATTTTATCATTTTGTTTTACCTCCGGGGAGATTCCCTGATTATAGGTCACTCAGCCTTAAACTAAATTTAACACCAATTCAGGTGCCGGAACCATCAATCCGAATCCCTTATAGAAGTAGCATATCCTTTTCCCACAAGCCATATTTTTATGCAATGTGTATAATCTCTATTACACATAAGTATTAATATTTCTGGATAAGGAGAACAAATTTGTAGTATGGATGTGTAAAGGGATGAGTCAGTTTGTGTCTTTTTTCTTCTTCTTTACATTAATTAGGGTATAGCGCCTGTAGACAGTATCACCTCTAGGACTCAGATGTTAGGCCCTGAAGATTTTATGAGGGGTATGATGGTTGGCCCTCGCCCATGGATTCGCAGGCATGGATTTTTATAGTGGTGCCTGTGATAAGAACATAAGAAAATAAGGAAGCTACAAGAGGCCGCAAGACCTACATGTGGTAGTTCCTGTTATTACACACTAAGAAAAAAGGATGCAGGAAAGGTGGAAATTTGACGTTGAAGGTGCAAAATCGAGTTTGCCGGGCGAGAGGTGCAATTTTGCATCTCTAAAGGTACTATTAGGGTGCATTCCCGGAAAGGTGCAAAACTTGCACCCTTACCTTTAAGTTTATTGGGCGGCGCGCGATTCCCAGCCGCCTCGTGACCGTTAGGCTTGTGGCTCTCATAAATAAAATGATGATGATCATGATTATTTATGTAATGAAGATAATATCAATGATGACTAATGATAATAGTATTATTATTATCATTAACATTGATATTATTACAATTATGATTATCATTATTATCATTATTATTGTTATTGCAATTCAATATAAGATTAAGGTTGTATTATATATTAACCAATAACATGTATTTTAATAAGATTGATTTCCTGACCAAGTAAGGACGCGCGCTCTCTCTCTCTCTCTCTCTCTCTCTCTCTCTCTCTCTCTCTCTCTCTCTCTCTCTCTCTCATTTCAAATTCTGTCATCAATTGGAGAGAACTGAAACTCGAGAAATGCCAGTGGTCGCTGGCAGTTTTAACTCAAAGGTTGGTCTACTGTGTTTTCCCTCCGCGACTAATATTTTTCATAAATCAATTTCGCGATAAATATTGATGCACCGCATCTGAATACTAAAAAAGAACGTTCTTCTGTTGTTCTAGTAAGTGTATGCATGACATGCATTACGATTGAACGTTCTAAGATAGCAATTTAATGCAAATTACTCGCCTCGAGTAGCAAAGCTTAATATATTTTTTACATGTATATTGTGGCATGTAAAATTTGGGCGATGTTCACACTGTTTTCTAAGACAGTACTGCTGCGTCTGGCAAACGCTTGTCAAAATACAATAAGCAATGCCTTGGAAAAACGAAGAATAAAGAATGCCGAAATCGGCTTGTTGCTGCGACAATGTAGGTTATAATTGTGGAGGCGACACGCCGCGGCGGGGAGTGGTGGCGGGGAGATTGTGGCGGGGAGATTGAATCAAAACATTGCTACTTCACGCGTCGACTCATTGCACTTCCAGGCTTTCTATCTGATTGATACACAATAATAACAGGAACATATGACTGCCTAGGTATAGATAACTTCTAAACATACGTTATTGACTGTATAATATCATAGAGTAACATTTACCTCGCCTCCTCAACTATAACCTACTTGGTTATTTGGTTAAATACATGTTTTACAGAATCAGGCTTCTATACAATATACATATAGAAGAAAATCGTTCTTAAAATTATACTTGTGTGTTTTAAGTGCAGTGGAATAAGCCCATATTTTTCTTTCAAGTTGACCAACTTTTCACCAAATTGTGAGTTAAAACTGCCAGCGACCACTGGCATTTCGGAGTTGCAGTTCTCTCTAATTGCGACTTAATGTCTTTCGCTCTCTGCAGAAGTAAACTGCTTCTAAGTGTGGTTCTGCTTGGAAACACGAAGCGTGGTTCTGCTTCGTGTAGAAGAGCTCTAAAAGTCTTCCTTTCCACAATACTCAAAGGCAGTTGGTCACATGCAATGGAGTCTAAGAGTTTCTTTACCATAGCCCGTTGTTTGATGTGATTAGTGTTAAATTTGTTCTCTTGTGGATGCTTGGTTTTGAAGAACGAGGTCATTTTGTGCTGTGAATGTGATCCACAGCTCTCACGCTTCTTCTTTTCCTCTGCTGCTCTCAATGTCTCATATTCAAGCATACTGAACTTTGTGAACTCTTCTGAGGTGGATAACTAGGTTAGATGTTGCCTTAGTTGATGCCGAATACGACTTTTTGCACTGCAAACAGTCCGCTATAAGATTCATGTCAGTAGACTTGACATTGACAGAATAAAACTTTGCCAGTGTAGCTGATAGTTGAGGCAATTGTACGTCCTCCCAGGCCTCCTCATCCCCGATTGAAGGGCCATCTGGTGTATCAATGTCTTTGTTATCCATCTGCAAAGAGAAAAAATGAGAAGTGAGAATC
>JACEEZ010002051.1:187500-212500 GCA_016584305.1 Chionoecetes opilio | reverse complement strand
TATATCACCATCGCAATGTTGCTTCTCTTGCTATCTTCTACCGTTATTTTCAATCTCACTGCTGTTATGAACTTGCTAACTGCATGCCTACCCCTCCTCCTGCGGCCTCGCTGCACAATACTTTCTTCTTATCCTCACCTCTATTCTGTTAATCTTGCTAATGCAAGAGTTAACAAATACTTTCACTCTTTCATCCCATAAAATGATAAACACTGGAACTCTCTTCTTGTTTCTATTTTTCGACCTTTCTAGAACTCAAATGTTTTAAAGACAGTCAAGACACCTCCCGAACTAAATTCATCCACCCACATTCTGGATGTCTCATTTATCTATACGTAGTGTCTGACAGCTACCGGACTTTTTGCTAGTGTTTTTTATAGTCCTTGTATATTCCCTCATGATGTGGAAAAAGTATAATTTGCCTCACTTTGGGACAATATTCGGAGCACATGTGGGTCGCGAGCCGTCAGAGTAAATTAGCCTGGGAAATGCTTGCCACATTCTTATTAAAAAAATATTGCATATACCTACCACTATTGATTTATTTCTGGTGCTCTAAATTTTATTATTCATGCCATTGGCTTCCAAGCTATTTCTGGAAGCTCATGAAGAGAACCAACAGTTCATTTATGGTTCAGGCATGAGGGCTACCCACTGTGCCAATTTTCCCCGAACAATGCAGGACAACAACGCTACACAAATAAATTTCACGGTTATGCTGCTTTGCGAAGAGCATCCTGGTTGGGGCTGTCCAAGGTCTCCTTGGACCATATATACATCCAGCGTCGACTGTAGTGGCAGCAGTTCCGTCTCTACCTCAGCTTGACATCAATGAGGGTTCTGGTAAGACTTCCAGACTGCTGGTGCTAGTACTATGAATTTCTGAAATACTGCATACATGTATCTGTATATGTAGCAGTGTGTAGTGAGGATAACTATCAACTGAAGGAGATAGCATCGCACAAGTCGGCATGATATTCACAAGGTAGGCAGAGAGACCGGTTGTAGGTATCGGCCGATCGTAATGTGAAACTTATGTGACATCCTCCTCCCGTAGGTCGCCTTACTTGTTGTCACCTTGATGGTGGCACAGAAGGGCGAAGCTGAACCCACATCCAACAAGCTCAAACCACGTCACTATTCGTATCCTCTTGGCTTCTACAGTTACGGCAACCCGTACAGCTACAGTCACTTGCACCACCACGGCTACGGCTACCCATACGGATACGGTTACGGCTACTCGTATCATTACCCAGGAGGTTACTCGTACGTGCACCGGAGCAATGTGGTCAAGAGGGAGGCACATCCGAAGGACCACACCACAAAAAACACGGAACATCCTAAACATGTTTACGGCTACCACTACCCCTATGGCTACAATTATCCCTACGCCTACGGATATCCCTATAGCTACTACCACGGATACGACTACAACTACCCGTACGATTATCGCTATCATCCACACCATGTACACTCCTATGGATACGGATACAGACACAAGGTAACTGTGAAAGCAGCAGGAACATCTGTAAACCCGCCATCTAAGTGACGATCTGAACAAAAATCCCCCCACACTGACAATTAAATGTCCCTGATCTTAGTTGCGCATGTTAGACCATCAAACCCAGTACCGAAAGAAAAATTATTCAGAATTTCCTCAATCATAAACTTACGTATCAAACAGTACTCCTACTCTTTCATATTCAATTTGTCTAACTGAATAGTGATTTGTCCTTCCCACGGAGAAGATCCCCTGATTCTTGATTTGTCCGACTCGGACACATTCACGGCAACCTGATCCCTTTTCATTCAGCTTCAAACTAAGTATATTTGAGCAAATAATCAGGCGCCGGAGCCTCATCCATCAATCCAAGTCCCATATTAAAATCTCACATTGTTCCAGCGAGCCATGTAATTCTTGTACACATTATTACACATTTGTATCAATATTTCTAGTAAGGTAAAGGAAATCAATGGCGTAGGTAACAAGAAGGCAAATTTTAAACAATCAATTAAGTTAGGGTGAAAAGCGAAGAGTTTGGTATTCAATATTGTAATAGTTGAGTCAGTCTGTGTTCAAGTGCATTGTCTTCTCTATAACTGTACACATGTACATCATACTACTTTCATATCTCTCTCTCTCTCTCTCTCTCTCTCTCTCTCTCTCTCTCTCTCTCTCTCTCTCTCTCTCTCTCTCTCTCTCTCTCTCTCTCTCTCTCTCTCTCTCTCTTTAAATATACTTTCATTTGATTTAACTTTATGAACGTATGTCGTGTTGTTTCCACTGCTTATGAAACCACGTTGTGGCAAAATATTAGCCGTCAGTATAATAATGTATGACGAAGCAGAAAATAATAATGTTTGAATCGACAATGACCTTTATTAATATATTAATTTCTTCTCAAATTGCAAATGTTCCAGCACCCATGGAAGCAATACTTTTATAACAAATCGCTTAAAATATATGTAATGCACTTATAAATGTTCGTATATGGTGAAAAGTTATTGACTAAAAGAATTATGGAATGCAAGAAAGATCAGTTGAAACATTTAAATGGTAACAAGTATACATACATCTGTCATCTGTGTGGCATGTGTTGCGTAAACATATCACCAGTGCTTGTGTTTTTCCTTTTACTTTCTTTCCTTATACACTCCATGAGAAACAGCGAATTTGCCGGGAAGAGTGTGAGGAAACAGTTGAGAAAATTGCAAAAATTTCGTGTATCTTATTCAACTTTACGCATCTTTACGGCAGTGAGAGTGAAGCGTACAGGTCTGGGTGTGAAAATTGGAGATGAAGTGTTGAGTGTACTGATGTATGCAGATGATGTGGTGATCCTTAGTGAAAACCACAATGAGCTACAAGAGATGCTGAATGCTGTGACTGAGTATGGAAGGGACTTCAACGTTAGGCTCAGTAAGGAGAAGAGTCAAGTGTTGGTGGTGAATGGGGATGACTCTGATGATGACAGCATTTGAATGGTGGGTGGGAATGAAATAAAGAGAACGAAAGAGTACAAGTATCTAGGTATTTGGTTGGATGATAAAGGCTGTGAGAAAACTAAACATGAGAGGATAGCTACAGCCAACCAGTGGGTTGGAAGGCTAGGCAGTGTGGCAAGATGTCGGGCCAACAAGTATGAAGTGGTGAGAGGACTATGGAAGGGTGTGGCAGTCCCTAGCATTATGTATGGCCTGGAAACAATGGTGTGGTCTAGGAAGGAGTTGGACAGATTGGAAGTAACACAGAACAAAGCAGGCAGAATAGCATTAGGAGCCAATAGGTATGTGGCAGTGGAAGCGATTAGAGGAGACATGGGATGGAGCACGTTCAGAGAGAAGATAGCAAAGGCAGGACTGAGGTACAGAGCTAGACTGCAACGAATGGATGACAGCAAATGGGCAAGTAAGGTTTGGGACTGGAATATGTATGGGAAGTGGATGAAAGACTCAGTAAAAGTGAAAAGATGGACAGGTGAACTGGAATGTTTGTGACAGGAGTGATGAGACATGGGAGTATGGCTGTATGCAAAAAGGAAATAAATAGGAGAGTGGAAGAGAAAGGGAAAGAAGAATGGCTGAGGGGAATGAGTGAGAAATCAACACTGGAATGGTACAAGAGAAAGAACCAGCCACGGTATGAAAGGTTCTATGATGGTGGCTATGGAGGGGATTTACTCTTCAGAGCCAGGACAAAGTCGCTGGAGGTAAATAGTCGCATGTACAGATGGGCGAATGGTGGCAGCAAGGTGTGTGTGACGTGTGTGACAGGAGTGGATGAAACCGTGGAGCACTTGATGCTGGAATGTGAACGGTATGAGTATGTTAGAACAAAGATGTTGGAGGTAGTGGTAGGAGAGGTCGGAGTGGAAGAATGGCGAGAGATGAGAGACAGGAGAGTGGAGATGGAGTACCTGCTGGGGTTGTGTGCTGAGGGGAGGAGTGACAGTCGTGTGATTGAGAGTGTAAAAGAATTCTTGGAGAATTCTTGGAGAGCACGCATGAGAGGCAAGGGGCCCCTCAGTGATGGGGGACCCCGTATGGGTGTGGTGCTGGGAGGGGGGGGGAACACCTGGTTGTGTTTCCCCCCCCCCCTTTTGCTTCTCTCCCAACAGATTACACGTGTGGGAGAACGCCGGACCAAAGGCTTCACTGACAGCATCCGCTGGGTGACTCCCAAATCAAGATCAAGATCAAGATCATCGTCGGTGTATTTTCCACTTTTTTCCTTTGCTACACTACTTCTTGTATCATATTGGTTACTATGATCAAGCCTCACCAAACACAGACTTGCCAATATCTCTGACCCTAGTTTTACCCATTAGACCCTGTGCCAAAAGGAAAAATATTATAGTCAATCATATTTCTCAATCATAAAATATATAATGATGTACCTAGAAAGGCTCCTCCGACTCTTCCATATTCAATATGTATTCGAATTTTATCATTTTGTTTTACCTCCAGGGAGATTCCCTGATTATAGGTCACTCAGCCTTAAACTAAATTTAACACCAATTCAGGTGCCGGAACCATCAATCCGAATCCCTTATAGAAGTAGCATATCCTTTTCCCACAAGCCATATTTTTATGCAATGTGTATAATCTCTATTACACATAAGTATTAATATTTCTGGATAAGGAGAACAAATTTGTAGTATGGATGTGTAAAGGGATGAGTCAGTTTGTGTCTTTTTTCTTCTTCTTTACATTAATTAGGGTATAGCGCCTGTAGACAGTACCACCTCTAGGGCTCAGATGTTAGGCCCTGAAGATTTTATGAGGGGTATGATGGTTGGCCCTCGCCCATGGATTCGCAGGCATGGATTTTTATAGTGGTGCCTGTGATAAGAACATAAGAAAATAAGGAAGCTACAAGAGGCCGCAAGACCTACATGTGGTAGTTCCTGTTATTACACACTAAGAAAAAAGGATGCAGGAAAGGTGGAAATTTGACGTTGAAGGTGCAAAATCGAGTTTGCCGGGCGAGAGGTGCAATTTTGCATCTCTAAAGGTACTATTAGGGTGCATTCCCGGAAAGGTGCAAAACTTGCACCCTTACCTTTAAGCTTATTGGGCGGCGCGCGATTCCCAGCCGCCTCGTGACCGTTAGGCTTGTGGCTCTCATAAATAAAATGATGATGATCATGATTATTTATGTAATGAAGATAATATCAATGATGACTAATGATAATAGTATTATTATTATCATTAACATTGATATTATTACAATTATGATTATCATTATTATCATTATTATTGTTATTGCAATTCAATATAAGATTAAGGTTGTATTATATATTAACCAATAACATGTATTTTAATAAGATTGATTTCCTGACCAAGTAAGGACGCGCTCTCTCTCTCTCTCTCTCTCTCTCTCTCTCTCTCTCTCTCTCTCTCTCTCTCTCTCTCTCTCTCTCTCTCTCTCTCTCTCTCTCTCTCTCTCTCTCTCTCTCGCTCTCTCTCCTGTCATCATTATTCGGGGTTAGTGTTTTTCCTTACTAGAATAACTTTAAAATGCCATTGTCAAGAACCTAAAAGTACGTTGCCTCAAATGACAACCGTGGGATAAAGTATTTCCCTGGATTGCATTTATATATAAAATGGAATATAACATATGAATCAGGAATATTTTGAGAACTCGACAAGTCGACATGGCAATTGATTTTCAGAAAAGCTGTACATCTTTCAGCAACACAAACGAAAACAACATGGGTTCCCCTCCCGTCGCCCGTCCCCGTGTCACTCTCTACAACTGTCCTTCTGATCCTGTTTTCCTTCCTCATTATCTCCTCCAGTGGCTACATCACACACACTGTGTTCGGCTTTTTTGCCTCAAAAATGTATATACGTTTTCTCCTTTCACCATTTCAATCCACTTCGACAAAATGGGTGTATAACCTGTCATGTACCAACAGCAGTTTCCAATAATAATACATCAAAACTACAAAATGCTGGAATTCTTACAGTTCTTATCGGTGAAGAACACGTATGCGTGTGTGTGTGTGTGTGCGTGTGTGTGTGTTTGTGCGTGTGTGTGTGTGTGTGTGTGTGTGTGTGTGTGTGTGTGTGTGTGTGTGTGTGTGTGTGTGTGTGTGTGTGTGTGTGTGTGTGATTTTTTATGCTTATTACCTGTGCGTATATGTATATGTGCGATAGCACGTTCAAGTTGCGTGGACGTTGTATGTGCATGTGCGCGAATGTCCTTGTGTGATTGCTGACAAGTATTGCAGGGTGTCCGATGGACACATCAAATTATCGTGTTGAGCCGGTCTCAGTGAGGGTGTGTTTGAAACACACCTCACACGCCACCGCGCCTGGCGGCCCTAACAACCTGTTCCAGGTCACTGTCACTATTCATGGACAGCCTCGGCTTCGCAAGATTACCATAGTGTGTCGAAGCCCGTCATGGCTTGCCACAGACTCTCGTGCCTTTGTAAAAACTTGAACATTCCCGCGCAGACAACATTGCCTTCAATCATTTACCTTAAACCCAAAGGATGGATGGAAACAAAATTATTTAAGTAATCACTCAATTCCCTACACATAGTTTTCTTGTTTGCCTCTCAAAAAATGTACAACCGTCACCCCTTCTCCGATATATAATGTCAAGACAATTATATTACTAAAGTGGCCAAAGAATTTTGTTACCCAAGAACGACAATGTTTATAAATCAATATAATAAGATGTCAAAGAAGGGTTGAAATATATAAAGATAATAAATTCCTGAGGTGAAGAATACAATTAAATCAGTATATATATATATATATATATATATATATTAGTGATGGACCGAATATTTGCATGTTTTTTTCAATATTCGCATTCGCATTCGCACTTCCACTCGTAGTTATTTGCGAATATGCAAATATTTTGCCCAAATCAATAAACTTACAAAAATAAGAAAAACAATAACAAGTGAACATACTTTTACACAACCAAACATATAAATAAATTAATAGTTTAGCCGAGCATTAGTTAAAAGAATGGGGCAAGAAGGCGTAGTGGTGGGCTAGGCCATATTCCCTCGAACACTCCCTCTAGCCTTCACTCTCCAACAGTGGCAGCCGCTACTCTCAAAGTCACTGTTACTGAACTCAACTCATTGCCTCGTGCGCCATACTGCAGTAAGCATATAAGCGCTCTTCTCTGTCATCCACGAGCAGTGGCGGTCCTGGCTTGTGTGGCGCCCTGGGCGAATCCTTCTTCGCCCCCCCCCCCCCTTCCACTGTCACTGTTACAAAAAAATGCGTCAAAACTCAACACTAAATTTTTTTTTTTATCAAGATATTAGAAATCAAAAAATTTAATCCGTAGCATTTCAAATAATGCAACAATTATATATAATATACATAGAACCATAAATGTACATGATATTACCCAATAAAAATAAATGCATAAATACCCAAATACTAATAAAAAATAAACGAATATTATATACAAGCATAAAAACAAAAACAAACAAATAGAGAAAATTGTAGCTTATATATACAAATAAAATAGAGAAGCAAATTACATAGATAGGATATATAACAATTATCGTAAGAAAAGGCAATTGTAGAAGGCTCCTCGTTCTGAATAGTGCCAGAGCGTGCTCCAAAATATTTCAGAAGTGCCCCTGAATTTACAATGAAATAATTATATTAGTCTGACTGAATATATTGGTTGCACAATAAAATCACACAATTGCATAATATCTTAACTCAGAATAGGAAGGAAACCATACATAATAGTTAGCTAATTGAAGGCATGGTATCCCACAAGACTCAACATATCACAAATAATACAAAATATTAGCATAATATAGACCAGGGGCACACCCAGGTGGGGCACCCATGCTTAGCTCCCTTTGCCAAGGGGGCTATGTCCCCCCCGAAATTTCCCTCCTTGTAAATCAGAATATACTATAACAGTCGGTTAAAAAAAATGGATCACATGACGATCCACCACCCCAACTACACTTGGGGTGACTGATCTTCATGTGGGTGAGTGGTTTAATAACCCAGTTAGGTTAAGTTACGTAACCAATCTCCAGGTTAGGTTTGTGAACTATGGGGGATGGGGGGTCAGGGGGGGCAGTCAGCAGCTCCCCCAGTTAGGTCCTGATAGTATTGGTCAATATGGAGTATTGTGTCATATGTCAATAAGTGGATAATAGGTTGGCAAGACTGGGGTGGCGGATCTTCAGGTGGTACAATTGGGGTGGTGGATTTTCATGCGATCCAAAGAAAATATTAAAGGTTCTAGCGATGTGACCGTGTCACCTGCCCGTGAACACCTACCTTCATTTGGTCGCACTAATGATTCACTTAATGCCTTGGACAAGCCTCTAACACTACCAAAACTATTGTTTCAGTAGCTTAAATAAGTAATATGGTCTGAAAAAGGAATCAGCTGATGGCAGGCAAATTTACTATCTAGAGCAGTGGTTCCCAACGTTTTTGCACTCGCGACCCCTTTCCCAAAATCTTGAAACCCACATGACCCCCTGCTATCAGCAACCTGATTTACCTTTTTTTCTGTGAGGGAAAGGAATAAACATATAAACAAAATTGATTCATGAATATAGTAATTATATTATTAGCAAGCTGAATTACAGCATTGGTTCAACTTTGGTATAATAAAGTAAATAGATAGATAAAAAAATTCTCCAACCTAATTATTTGAGAACGAAAAATGTAAATGAACACAATAATTCCTTCAATAATCTCAACATACAGTTTTCAACAGCAAGCCAGCCCAGCTAGTGGCAGGATTGGAAATTACAGCATTGGTCCAACTTTGGCATAATAGAATAACCAAATAGCAAGCCACAGAGAGACTCGTTTTGTGCCTCCCACCATATATGAACACAAATTTATGATAAAATTATCAAAACACGTTTTTTGCACTGAAGCAAATGCAAGAAATATATAAAACCAAAAAAAAAAAAAAATCGACGAGTTAAAAAAATATCCTAAGCCATTTCTAGCAAGAAACCGCTTAATACCGCCTCCCCATATGGGGAGGCGGTAGCGGAGTGGTTAGCGTCTCCGACTGGCGTTCTCGGTGACCCGAGTTCAATCCCCGAAGAAACCCAAAACCTTTCTGCAACGTCGAGTGGCCTAAAGAGCACCCACATGCCCAGCCCATCAACTCTACCTTCGATTGCGAGTGCACCGGAGGACACAGGGGGGCGGCATGAGCCTCTAATCACAGGCGTCACTATAAGAATCCTGCCTGCGCCACCACGGGCGAGGGCCAACCATCACAGCAGCCCTCAAGTGAACCTCCAAAGTCTACCATCCGAGCCCTGGATCACCACTGCCTACAGGCGCTATAGGTACAACATGTATAAAACAAAAAAAAGGCTTCGCAACCCCCCTGCCAAGCCATCGCGACCCACCGGTTGGGAACCCCTGATCTAGAGGCTAGCGAAAAATCTGGCGGGTTTACTAAACCGCTGGAAAAAAAAAAAATTATGCCCTCCCCCCAAATAAAATCCTGGGTACTCCCCTGATTTAGAAGTCTTTTTACGACCAAGGGCAAAGCGCTCGCGAGTCCCCACTGGATACGGAATTTTTCTCACAATCAAGCGGCCGACCCGACCCGACCCGACCGACCGACCGTCACGCTTTTCAGGAGCTTATATCTTTGGAATCCCGCTTCCGATTGACAAGCGGTCTTCGCCATCTGATAGCCCCATTCAATCCCTATTTGACTTGACATGTTTTGTCTCATGTGAGGGGTCAGCATGGCGCTTGGCGCATACCGCGTGAGGGGTGTCAGACAAAGTTGAAATTTGGTGTGTGGTTTGAGACCACACACCTAGCAATGTCACACAGGTCAAACTCCGGGTTACACCGCACGTGCGCACGTGCGGCGGGTTTCTACGGGCTCGCTCGTCCTTCGCCGATTAAGGCGTCTTACTGATAAGTTAGCCTACAACATTGGACATTTCCCTTATTGGGTTCAGAACCTAGGAAAGGCAATACAAGCAAAGGAAACCATAATGATGTCACCTACCAAATCAATAATGGGTTACGTAAGTTGTAATGGTTTTGTTGCAGGCTACACACACTTGGAAATTGCAATGATGTATGATATTACTGCTTGAATTATGCAATACTAGTTCCTAATTGGTTTAATTTCGCCCTATGTGACAGCATAGCAACACAGGTTAACAAACCATTGCGTTATACTAGCCTATTTTACTACCTGCACCACATAACATATTGAGAGATGACATAGATGCTGCATACCTTTATCTCCTCCGCGTTTCTCCTCCTCTTATTTCCAAAACTGGGCTCCTGATGGCTTATAGTTTTCTGATCTATTTGTTTTGGCGCCGCACATCCCCTAACGGTGTCAATTAAGACTAAGATACTAGACTAAATATATGGAATAATGGAAGAGACTGCAGGAAGCCGAACACGCTGTTCCAAAGCTCTGCGCACAATCAACTGATCGGCGATGCGCTCCACTTACCGCCATTAGTTATAAGGATCTTTATATACACAGTCCACCACCATGAATTTATCTCTGACATATACTACGAGAACTATTATAGACTATTATTATTTAATATTAACATTATTTTATTATCATTATTATCATTATTACTATTATTATTGTGTATCAGTACCTGGTCGGGTTGGAACCCGAGTACAGGGCGTCATAGCGAGACCACCGAGAGACAAGGCCTGGTGGATCGCCCGTGACGTCACACCATAAGGATACAACCCGCTCCGCTCCCCGTACAAGTTTACCTAACTAATATAATGTTTATAAGTATAAAAGATATACTGTTATCTTCGAAAATGTTTGTTCTATAATATTATCAAATAAAAAACTGTAAGACACACAAAGAAAATGCCACTGTGAGACTTTCAAGAAATATGCATTAACTTAAACTCTTCGCCATTTAATATTTTGCTCGCAAACATTTTACATGGAGAATATCAATAGTAGCGGAGTATAATTAGCTTTCCATTGATATATTTAGTTTAGTGATAAATGAATTAGCGGCATGCATAAATTAGCGTTAACTAAATATAAGAAATCATGAAATCGGGTAATTTCCTACCTAATATGTTTATCAGTATAAAATATATACTGTTATCTTCGGAAATGTTTATTCTATAATATTATCAAATAAAAAACCATAAAACACACAAAAAAAATGCCATTATGAGACTTTCAAGAAATATGCATGAACTTAAACTTTTCGCCATTTAATATTTTGTGAAAAAACTTTTTACATGGAGAATATCAATAGAAGCGGAATTTAATTAGCTTTCCATTGATATATTTCCTTTTCTGATAAATGAATAAAAACCATGCATAAATTAGCGTTAACTAAATAAATAACATCATGAAATCGGGTAATTTACCCGATTTCATGATGTTATTTATTTAGTTAACGCTAATTTATGCATGGTTCTAATTCATTTATCAGAAAACGAAATATATCAATGGAAAGCTAATTAAACTCCGCTTCTATTGATATTCTCCATGTAAAATGTTTGCGAGCAAAATATTAAATGGCGAAGAGTTTAAGTTAATGCATATTTCTTGAAAGTCTCATAATGGCATTTTCTTTGTGTGTTTTACGGTTTTTTATTTGATACTTTTATAGAACAAACATTTCCGAAGATAACAGTATATCTTTTATACTGATAAACATTATATTAGGTAGGTAAACTTGTACGGGGAGCGGAGCGGGTTGTATCGTGGCCACCGAGATGACAAGGCCTGATAGATCGCCCGTGACGTCACATCATGAGGATCCCGCGCGCTCGACCCGCTCCGCTCCCCGTACAGGTTTACTTTCTCAGTTCACGCTCTTATTTATGTCGTTAATCTGAATCCCTGTCATTATCATCAATGGTGGTGGTGGGGGTGGTGGTGGTGTGGTGGTGGTGGTATTGTTGTTGTTGTTGTGGTAGTGGTGGTGGTGGTGGTGGTAGAGGTGGTAGTGGTGGTGGTGGTGGTTGTTGTGGTAGTGGTGGTGGTGGTGGTTTGGTGGTGGTGGTGTTGTGGTGGTGGTGGTATTGTTGTGGTGGTGGTGGTGGTGGAGGTGGTGGTGGTGGTGGTGGAGTTTTGGTGGTGGTGGTGGTGGTGGTGGTGGTGGTGTTGTGGTGGTGGTGGTGGTGGTGGTGGTTGTGGTAGAGGTGGTGGTGGTAGAGGTGGTGGTGGTGGTGGTTGTGGTAGAGGTGGTGGTGGTGGTGGTGGTTTGGTAGTGGTGGTGGTGGTGTTGTGGTGGTGGTGGTTGTGGTAGAGGTGGTGGTGGTAGAGGTGGTGGTGGTGGTGGTGGTGTTGTGGTGGTGGTGGTTGTGGTAGAGGTGGTGGTGGTAGAGGTGGTGGTGGTGGTGGTGTGGTGGTGGTGGTGTTGTATTGTTGTTGTTGTGGTGGTGGTGGTGGTGGTGGGGGTGGTTGTGGTTGTGGTTGAGGTGGTGGTGGTGGTGGTGGTTGTGGTAGAGGTGGTGGTGGTGGTGGTGGTGGTGGTGGTCTTTCAAGATGAAGAGACCATTAATAACCATCGCTATAGATTTCAAGAAAGCCTTTGACAGTGTGAAAAGAAAGCCCCTAATTGAATGCCTAAAAAAGTTCAGGATACATCCATACATAATTGACGTCATAAGTGACATATACCTAAATGACAAGACCATCCTGTATCTAAACAATGAGATCATAACAAACATGGATGTCACCAGCGGAATAAGGCAAGGCTGCAATGGTTCAACATCACTGTTCTTAATGATAACATATATCATCATCCTACACCTGAACCAAACAAATATTGGATATAAAGATGAGATATGCTTTATCCCTGCCTTGTTTTATGCAGATGATGGCCTTATTTTAGCACAAAGTGAATCAGGTGCCCTAAACATGACATTGACACTCATCTTAGCAGCAAGAGCAAGTGAAACAGTCAACAGTTATTTAAAAGAGCATAATACCAACATATACCAACTTGGTATAGTACACAACACGAAATAACTGACAAATTAAAAGAGCATGATACCAAGAAATGGAAAGCAGAACTACTTGAAAAAGAGACACTTAGACTTTACAGAACATACAAAACACACATACAAGAAATAGACTTTTATGATAAATGATGAATCCACTACAACTTTGATAAGATACAGAAGCAATACACTGAAACTAAACTAAACTACAGGAACAGACACACCCTCGGAACACAGGCATGCACGACATGTAACACTGGACTGCAGGAAACTTTAGAACACTTCCTATTACAGTGCGAGGAATATAAAGACATAAGGAAACACTTAAACTTTCTACATGACAACACACTGACAAATGCTTAAAAACTTACAACATTTTTACTCCTAGCAGATGAACAGGATGCAAATGTGAAGAAACAAACTTTGTTACTGATGTGGAAAATAAGGAAACAGCAAGAACATTGATTAGCAAGCAAGAAAGCCAAGACATTTCACAAGAGCATTCACAAGTATAAGCACAAAACGGGGTGATCAAGCAACAAACACCACAACACTTCAAGAATCAGAAAAAAATCACCGATACTAAGGTGTTACCCCCACACTTCATCGACATCTCTAGTATGGATACCAATGGATAATTATGTAAAGTTAATTATTTTATATCACCATTCTTTCAGAGGCTGCTGGGCACTCGTGGAGAATGTGGGTCCTGATTTTGTGCGGAATGTTGTCAATGTGCGAAATCCTGTAGACCCCTCCATATTTCACTGGTTTTACAGCATAACTGCTGCCCTAAAGCATGTTACAGAGTACTCTGAGATGCATATTATTTTATGAGAGTAGTTAGATGCACTGGTATTCAGACAAAAGATATTTGAACCTGAAACCTACACCTGAAAAGGCTTTACTTTTGACGTGAATATTTTAATCTTATGAGTAACTATTATTACTTGTAAGTGTTCTCATGGAAAGCTAGGGCCTCTATGTGGCTTGTAACATGTATCAGGGCAGCAGTTAAGTCGTAAAACCAGTGAAATAAGAGAGATGAATGGAGGGGTCTACAGGATTTCGCGCTGACAATATTTCGCGAAACACCCACATTCGTGAACCACATTCTCCACGAGTGCCAGCTGCTAATCCTTTATTAGTTCAAAAACATAGTCAGCCAAAACAGCATGATCCCACTAGCTGTGACGGAGGTGAATTATGAACGTAACACAACACAAATGATAATTCTCAAAATATTAGTAATATTTTTTGTGACATAGCATCCTTCATTTTTAATGCTACAAACATTTCGTTTTGTATGCCTTATAAGTATGCTAGATATGCTAGACTTACCGTCTCACTTCTTTCATTATTAGCTAATAAAGCTACTACAAATACTACAAAGATCATAGACTCACCCTGCTACTGGCCGTCGGTGAAAAATTGTCCCGTTTGATTGATCTGAGCCACTGGCTGGCAAGCACCTTGTCTCTTGGGAAAGAGAATATACTCACTCTGGGGCCTTTTCTGTAGTTCCCATTGCAATTGGGCACACAGCATAAGGACGGCATCGTGCTGGTAACTTGGAAAAATTGCTTCTGTCGTAACAAAAGCAAAAATGATACAAGTACACCACATACACACGCCCTGACCGCCTTCGTATGTAGACACAATAGACTGAGCCGTGGCCACCGGTGGAGCGCGCGGGATCCTCATGCTGTGACGTCACAGCCTTTCACCAGGCGATGTAACAGGCCTTGTCTCTCGGTGGTCTCGGTTGTATCCTTATGGTGTGACGTCACGGGCGATCCACCAGGCCTTATCATCTCGGTGGCCACGCTATGACGCCCTGTACTCGGGTTCCAACCCGACCAGGTACTGATACACAAATTGTCTTATTTGATTTATTATTATTATTATTATTATTATTATCATAAAAAAAAATGAAAAATTGGGCACTCCATGCCGCCCCCTCGACGATGCCGCCCAGGGCAGACATTCAGAGAGAGTTAAAGGCCACGGTGGTTAGCTTAACAATATCCCTCTATTTCTACACCCCGGCGTTAGTGGGTATTCACATACGAGACATGGCAGTGGCGGTACATGGTCGCTGATAGCTGAGTGGTTGGGCGACTACAATGACGTCACAGCCTCCCCATCGAATCACAATTGTGTAAAAACAAACGTGCCAACCAATCAGATTGTGTCTCAAACGTGTCAGCCAATCACAAGCCAGCCGCGGCCTGCATTTTCAAGGTCGTTGCACTTATTTATTTTCTCTAGCTTATTCCATCATTCCTTCATCCCCTGTGTCACCTCCGTCGCTTCAACACTTGTTTCTACCTACACATACACGCGGGTAACAACGCCGGTGGCTTGTACTTCCTTGTATTCTACCTATTCATTATTCCTTCCGAGTAATAGGCCGTCTTCTTCTTCCTCTTGTGACCTCTTTCGCTTGGTATCGCTTCGTAGCTCTCCTTACTCTAGTGTTGGCCGAAGCCACCACCCCGGGAGGCGGGTCACAAACCCCCGGTTAACACCCGGTACCCATTCACTGCTGGGTGGACAAGGGCTTGGGTTTTAATCAAGGAAAAGTGCAAGACACATACCTTCATTTGATCTAACTATCCTGCTGTAACAATTCATTCCTTTCCCCTTCCCTCACCGTTTCACTCTTTCTCTCTAACCCCTCCCCTTTTTTATGCTTTGCCATAGTGCCATATGACCTCTGATGTCTGGTATATTTCACCTTTTTTTTTACATTAAATTAATCAACACAAAACCTTATAGCTGTGTAGTGTTACTGGCTGTCATGCTGATATGGGTGCCACGACAAGGTTAAATAGCTGTGTTTGTAGAATATAAAGGATATGAAGTTCCGAACCCCAAAGCAGCCGTACACATGTTGTTGGGATAATCAAGAATGAGGCATTGGCCAGAGAGGTTGCCAGTTTTCACCTCACCGCAGATGTGATGTGGTTTGAGCATCACCTTCATACCTACAGCAGGGTAGAACAAGAAGTAACGGATTCAAGCTGGAAAAGCGTAGATTTAAAAAGGAAATAGGAAGAAACTGGTTCACAAATAGGGTGGTGAATGATTGGAATGGACTCAGTCGTCAGGTGGTCAATGCGGAGTCTATTGGGGTCTTTAAAAGGAGTCTGGATAAATTCATGGATGAAAACTCCATTGATGAACTCATAGATGAAAGGTAGTATTAAGTAACAGGAACTACCACGTGTAGGTCTCACAGCCTCTTGTAGCTTCCTTATTTTCTTATGTTCTTATGTTCAGTCTGCCGGAGCCGTGCCTGGTGGTGTCTGGCATCGCTAGTCGCTACCCGGGCGAGATGCCGCCGCTCACCACTCTTGGCCCATCACCACAAACAAAATTACCACAAGCGGCTGGGTTTGTTATATGGCCTAATTTCGTTTGTATACTTGCCCTGTTCAGTTCTTGAGTCAGAAAACATCATATATACTCAATTTATGAGGATTTTTATGTACGTAGCTTCCTTAACACCACCCTATAGGCAGTTGCCGTGTTTTAGTGTGTTAACGTCAACTCTGACGTCATCAATCTCCCCTGTGAATGCCAAAACAGCTGATGACAGTCCTTAAGTTGTTAATCATGGACGTTAGCGTCTGTGAATGTGTCCCCTGTGCGATTGCCCATGTCGCCCATGCCTAGGACCGCCACTGCCCACGAGCACAATCAACTTTCTTTGAAAGAGAACAGTATTGCAGCAGCCTACTGCGTAATGGCGCGTCCATTCACATCAGTGTGGTTTGGGATTACGTATTTCGAGATTATGTTTAATAACATTGCAAAGTGTAAACTTTGCAATAATAATTATTCATGTAAGATATTATCATGTAATTATTCGTGTAAAAGTGGTCCTCGTCCTGCAACCTGGAAACATAGAAAATTGAATGGAGTTTACTCTAGACATTCATATTTTTATGGCTGAACCCTTACAATACATACAAAATATTTCAGTTACCTGTATAATATCAAAAATAGTGTATTACTTGAAATATTATGTAATATTCGCAATTTGCATTCGCATTCGCGAATATTAAAACCAAATATTCGCATTCGCATTCGCGAATACGGAAAATAGACATTCGGTCCATCATTAATATAATATATATATATATATATATAATATATATATATATATATATATATATATATATATATATATATATGTATAATATAAGCGAAAGTGTGTGTGTGTGTGTGTGTGTGTGTGTGTCTGTGTCCGCGATAGGTGCCGTCCCCCGTCCCCCAATCCCATCAAGGGCACATTTTTGGAAACCCACTCGCCCAAGGGGCAATTTTAAGTCCAGTATGAGATGTCCGATCACTTTTTTTTTCTTTTTTTTTTTTGCACCCATTTGCGAAATTGTGAAAAAAAAATGGGGTTGCGAGAATTGAGGAAAACCTTATGTAGGGGATGGGTAATGGGGGGTGAATGGGGGGGGGGTGGGTAAAGGGGGGGGGGATGGGTGAGTGAATGGGTGGGGGGTGATGGGTGATGGGTGAGGGAATAGGTGTGAGGTGATGGGTAATGGGTTGATGAATGGGTTGTGTGGTGATTGGGTATGGTGAGTGGTGGGTTGGAGGTGATGGGTAATGGGTGAGTGAATGGGTGGGGGGGTGATGGGTAAGGCCGTTACATCAGTCTACTCCATGATTTCATGAAAGTTTGAAGGGGCTATCTGGAGTGTCCCTGTTTTTGGTGGCCCAGTATATGAATTATATACTCATAAATTTGAGTATATATGATGTCCCCAACCGCGGGGAACAGAGTGTTTACCAGAACCAGTAGTCCGGCCGCTAAGGACCAGATTTTCAAGAGGTGGGGACATGGCCGGATAAAAGCAACCGAAATTTTGTTCAGAGCATTCTACAGGGTCCTAGCTATGATTTTTTGAGAGGGGAGACAAACGATCCAATTGACTCTCCAGAGCCTCTAATTGACACATTTTTGTGATGAACGCTAATTTTTCACTTAGAAAAATCTTGATGAATCAGTTCGCCTTTAATGGCAAAAGAAATATTCCGTATATGCAATAACATCCACTAGTTTGGTTATTTTTTTCATCCCTTCTTATACTTCAAGATCGCACACTTTTCAAATTTTTACGCAGGACAACCGTTCTATTACAATGGATATTTAGGCTTACATGTATGTCATGATTACTTACTACATGTCTTAGTTAAGTATGCAACATGTTCTGCTAACTGTTTTGTTTTGTGTGTTGCGATTTTGAAGAGCCCCATTCCTATCTGTGATGGATTGGTCAGCGTTGGGCAGTCCTGCCATAAGAAAACCTCTGAGCCACTTCGCTGTCCCTTAAATTCACATGGAGCGTACAAGTCGGCGCCGCCTGTCCTATGGATCTTTCCTGGAGAAAGTGACGCAGTTCAGAGAACTCAACGCTCTGCCAGTGCCTCTTGCTTTGGTGCTGCCACAGACAGTGGATGAGTTGATCAGGAATCATGCACAGTGGCACAAATCATGTCCGAACAATTCAACAACACAGAAACTTTCAGGGCGAAGAAGCGAGGGAGGAGATAGCACTCCTGCTCCAGAAGACCGATGCGTCGTCCCCCACGTGTGCAAATGTTTCGACAAGACCAGCTGGCATTATTTTGGCACCAAAGAGATGGACTCCTGCTGAGTTCAAAACCCTAGTGGCAATGACATGTTAGGTCAATGGCCCGAGATCTGTTGGATTCAGATTTGTTGACGCAGGATTGAAGGTGTCGGTGACCTCTTGCACTGAGGCAGTACCATCTTGCTTGCCTTGGTGGAACTGCGGAAATCGTCACCCCGGTCCCCTGATCAGGAACAGAAAACCTACAGGATGCCAGTAAACCAGACAAGAAAGCCCGCAGCAAGAGCATTTGCTGAGCTGGGTTCACTTACATAGAGAATTAATGGAAGAAGGCACATTGCTCTTCAGTTTGCTCCCTACGCTCTCTCCGAACGTGCGTCTTGCTGACTTTGGCATCAAGAGTGGAAGTCAACCAAGTTCGCTTTTAAAGAGCAAGTCTGAAGCACTTTCCCTATTCACAAGAGCAAAGTGGAAATGGGAAAAAAATGTTCTACTTGTCCTTGAAAAATGCATGCACTAATGCTGCAACAGGCCATGGAGACTGACTATGAATGGATATTCACTAATTTTGCAAAAGCTGCCAGGATTGTGCGAGAGGACATCTTTCGTTCCCGTGGTTTCACTTCAGTGTCTCCTTTCCCCTGACGCCAGAATAACTCTGTCCAGCCAACCCTCAAAAGTATGGTGACCATGCTGATAGAAAGGACTGACTTGAAAGATCGTGACTGCACCTATTCCCAGGCCTGTCCTCCAGCTGCCTCACAGAGTCATCCTCTTCAACTGCAAAAGAGAGCCAGAATAGACAAAGCCAAATACAATCAGTCGATCAACGACATTCGTTGGAATTGAGCCCCCCATACCACTCTACATTGGCCTGAACACTCACCGCAGCCTAGGTCCAGAAACTTGTTACCCAGATGCATGACTTGGGCTGAGTTCAGTTAATGACCGGGTGCTTTCCACCTAAGAATCACCTGGCTACTGCTGTGTGTGAGGACCATGAAGAGAAAAGGGAGTTTGTGGTGCCCAGTCCAGTTGCGCTTTCAGCTCTTTCACTGTAGGGCCCGTGTAATATTGACCCACCCCTCAAGCAACAACAGCCACAGGATCATTCCCTGGCACATGTATCGCCCTGTTCCAGTTTTTCCTACCAGTTCCAAACATGGGCCAATCCCAGAGTGAGATCAACCTAGCCCTTCTAAAAAACACACCGCGCCCTGACCATAACTGGCCGAAAACTTCACCACTGTTTCCAGTTGCCCACTGTGGCACTTCGGAGGAAAGCGTGGCATGTGCCGAGGACTTCGTATGACACCGACCCATCAAGTGTACACCTTGACAAGGCCCGCGACAAAGAGAACAAGTGGTCTGTGCAATGCCTTTTGCTGCATGGGAAAAGGAAGAGTTGGTCAGGGGAGATATGCTGTTGCCTGGTCTGCTTACCACGCCTCCTTTGAGAGAGCCCCGTTGACTTGCAGCCTGCAATCACTCAGCTCCTGCCGCTCTTGCAGTGAGAAGGCTTGCCCTGCATGCAATGGTCAAACATGGATGAATGGTTCTGCGTGAAGCCTACAGTTTCTGAATCCTGTGCAACTTCCTGTCATTGCCTTAGATGCTCCGCTGTAGGCACTGGCCAAGTTCGTTCAGTGGCACTGGCCGCACACACATGCGAAGACCAGTACGTGGTCATGTTGTAGGTCTCCATGTTGAGGATGGCTGTTTGGAAGACTACTTGGGGACTACTTGGAGGCATCAGCTGAACAATGACCGCATTAACTCAAGCAGGCATGGCATCGTCTGCACTGCGAACTCTTTCCTTGACCGGCCTCACACCTCCGAAGACCAGGCACGCCCACCAATCAGTGCTCTCCGCACTGGCCAAGATGCAGCGGGGTGCTCCCCAGAGGCAGTTTGTGAAACACCCAAGCAATGATGTAAGGTTTTGAGGCATGGAGACGGACCATGGGCTCCAGGAGTCCAACTTCCATTACTGGATACCATCCTGCAGGGCTGGAAATTCTTGGGCCTGATCTTTGTACGGCACACAGAGAAGAAGATTTCCCTTATCTTTGAGACAACTGAAAGCTCTTGTGCCATGGTTCCTTTCGCTCTGGACCACCAGAACTATGCCAGGTGGGCTCCCGTGCATTCAGGGACATGGAGAGCCTGCCCCCAGCAGTTCAACACCAATTTCGAAGTCAACGCAACTGGGTCGTTTCGAAACAGCCAAGAGGTTCTCCACTATACCCTATTGACCAAGCCCACGAACAAACACCAGAGCTTGTGAAAGGTGAAGGAGGAGTCAGCTTGGGCCCTTACCGAGAACACCAGTTGCCTTCAGGAGTGTGGATGGTGCGGACCGGAAGGCCGGCGCGACTCCTGGCAGAGTTCGGGAGCAGTAATGCCGACGACCCTCAAATGATGACCAGTAACCATCACGGGAGGGTCTATCTACCCAGAAGACTATCCAGAAGCAACTGTGGACCTTATTCCAGGTCATCATTGAGATGGGAAACCCTTCAAGATGACACCCACCAGAAGCTCCTGGCACTTGACACACGGGAATGTCATCGACCATCCTGTTGTCAACACAGTCCGCACGCAGTAGAGCCTGTTGGCAAGAAGCAGTATGAGACATACAAGAAGGTCAGTGTTGACAGATGCTGACAACGACTCCATCCATACCCAATTAGAAAAACAAATTGCCCCCTGTTCAGATCGCCAACCCAAAGATGGGGAGCGAAGAGTAAGCAGGTCAGACAAGTGTCTATGCTGAGGTGACGTGGCCCTCTTTTTCCCCGTCTCTACATAGTCACACAGCCGTGATGGGGACCCTGGACTACCTTCTTCAATCAATGAGATCACCCATACCTCCTCCTTTGGCTGAAAGAAGGGCAGCTGCGACAGGTAGGAAGAAGGTCCGATCGTCACCACATTCTGGCCCAGAAGACGCAGAAGAACCCTCTGGCTCATTTGATGTTAGAGTGATCGATGGTGCTGCTGTGGTACAACCTCCTCCCCAGTGACTGGCATCACTTACACTACCATTTGACGATTATGCAAGTGGAGTGTTTGTTCCCCCACATGAGGCAAACGGAAACCTCTATGAGAGTAGATTGGTATGGACAGGGTACCTGGACAACAGTATCAAAGAATCAACCAGAGAGAAACGGGGGAAAAGGTGTCCGAAGAAGGTCGGCAGGCCAGACCAAGGTCCCAGGCAATGCCCATTTCCTGTGACCCCCCAAACACGGTAGAACTCTTCCAGTTTCCTATCAGAGAAAGCATTGTATCCACTACCTTCCCAGACGGAAAGCAAGTTCTTTTGCAACACTGGGCCCTCGTAGTCCCCAGTGCAGCTGACCACAGGCGATGCCGCCATGTGACCACTAAGAGGAGCTCAGACACAAGACATTGTGGTCCATCTACAAGATGCCCTAGATAGTGGATGCACCGCATGCTTGGTACGCACCGTGGATCTGACGTTCTTGTCATCCTCATCGGGAAGTATCACTCTAGCCAGCAAGTATCCATCGGCTGACATCTGGGTCGCCTTCGGCAGTGGGCAAGAACTTCCTTTTCCTACACAGCATACGCCATCTGTAGTGACTCTGGGCAAAGAGATCCCAGCGCTACCAGTGGTTCCCACAGCTTCACAGGTGTGATACGCTTCTTCTTTCTTGGACAAGGGGAAAAAGTCGGTTGTGGGGAGCATTGGGTCCTATAACGCGCAAGTCACATTGCCTTTCAACTTCATCGTAGAACAGCCACATCACGCAACCCGTGGATTGCCAGGAGTTCCGAGAATGCTGGAACTTTCCACAGGTCCGTTATATATGACAAGACACGAGGCCCTCCTGTGTCGGTGAATGAACAATAAAGGAACGTTCTGCCATAAACAACAGACGTGGAGAACATTCCCCCACTCCAACAGGGCCCTGCTGCAGACACCAAGCGTGCAGTTTACCAGGCTGGCATCTGGCAACCTGTGCCCAGGCCCAACACAGACACCACTGCTGAAGGCTGCGGTTGGACACTGGATTGCAGAAACAAAGTTCCTGGGTTCCTGTCTGAGCCTCGCGGCCTGCGGCAGCAAAGCTGGTAATGAACTTGTGGACGTGTGCCTGCAAAGTGTGGCAGGGTTGTGGCGGGAGATGTTCATTCGGCAAGAAAGCCACTGGAAATGCACCGAAACTGGTGCAGCTGCAAATGTGAGAGTAGACACATAATTACAATTATGAATCATACCTCTTGTGATACTGTGGTGCTTAACAAAGACATGGCATTCCCCTGCAGCTGTACGGAAGAACATGGATTGTTGTATAATGAGCTTAATGAATACTTATTTTCATAATGGCCGCGTCAGTAGAGTAACCCATGTCATTTTTGAATTGCAAGGAGTATGTTTTTAATTCGTGTTCTGCTAATAAACTACATGGCTATTCGCGATGTCCGCAGGGGTTTAAAGTCGAATAAATATTGAATTTATGTTTTTTTGACAGCATATTGAATATTTTGTTCTGGAGTTATTAGATAATATAATTAAGATACTTGCATCAATAAACATATCCTTTATGACTAGTCCTTTTAAAAAACCCATTTACCCTAATTTCCACATGGGGCGGAAATTGTCAAAATATAAAGAAGCGTTTCCTTATAGCCGATCTTGAGTGTTGGGATCCCATTTGTCCTCCCCTCTCAAAATCATAGCTAGGAGCCTGTAGAGTGCCGAAAAAAAAATTTTGGTGCTGTTTACCGCATGTCCCCTCATTTCACTAAGCTGCCGGACTACAGTATTTCCCCCTGTCTTGCGGGTGTACGATTAGAAGTTGTCTTGTAACGTGCGCGATCATGTGTACCAGTAGAGGTTCTTTTCTGAACCTTGAAGCAGGTAATTGCCCTGTGCGGCTCAAGTTTCCTTTGGTTGGCGGCGAACAATCTTTAATTTTTGACATAACACCGAATTTGCATGTGCCCTTCTCGTTGACATATGGCATGTCAAGATAGATCTTTTAGAGGTGTAGGTAGTGGCTGCAACTGACGTCATAAGATACATCATCATCGATATCCTACTGACACATCAGCCTGAGTAGTGGCTACAAATTACACAATCGTGCGTATTTCGCCATCCTTCTCTTCTATCTTGGTTTTTAATTTCAATACAAAGTCATGTAGTAATTCTTGGGGGCTATTTTAAGAGACTAAGAGGTTTTTTTCTAAAGTTACCTCTTAGCAGCATTATATATGCAAAGAATTCAAGGAATTTGCGATTGTTACTAATAGAAATGTAATCTCCCTGGGTCCAGCCATTCTCCTTTAAATACTGGATGAAATCTACAGAAATTCGGTTAGCCTCCACCTGTGCATCTAACAAATCAGTGGCAGCAGCACCGCTTTGTAAAGTCTCAACAGCTAAATTCACTCCTTTCACTAAACTGTGCTTGGCGTTACTACTAAAGGATTCTAGTAAAGGGCACGCGGGCATGCCCCTGGCGTGGCCGCGATGGTAATGTTATGGGGCCAGGTAACAAGTGGGGTTCCACAAGGGTCTGTTTTGGGTCCATTACTATTTCTTATTTACATCAACGACTTAGATAGTGGGATTAGTAGTGATATCAGCAAGTTTGCGGATGATACTAAGGTAGGTAGTATTATTAGATCACAGTCTGATGTAAATATATCGCAAGAAGACTTAGATAAATTTAATGAGTGGGTAGATAGATGGCAGATGGAATTAATATTGATTAGTGTAGCGTAATGAATGTTGGTAGGAAAATCCTGGTAATAGGTACAGTATACGCAATGTATCGTTGAAAGATCAGAAGGTGAGAAAAGTTTGGGAGTGCGGGTAAGCTTAGACCTCCGTCCTAGGAATCAATGTATTGGGGCTAGAAATCGAGCGAACAGGGTGATAGGATTCATTACCAGGACTGTTAAAAGTAGAAGTGCTGAGGTTATTCTGAAGCTTTACTTGGCTCTAGTGACTAGTCAGACCTCACCTAGACTATGCGGTTCAGGTTTGGTCCCGTATTACAGGATGGATATATCATTGTTAAAATCAATCCAGAGAAACTTGACAAAATAATACAGGGGATGCCTAACTTTAGTTTATGAGAGGAGATTAAAGCTATTAGATTTACACTCATTCGCAAGGCGTAGAGTAAGGGGTGATCTGATAGAAGTTTTTAAGTGTTTAAAATTAGGGATACAGTAATACTCTAGTAGCTCATGGTGGGTTGTATGCAATTTATGTCCAGAACTAAATCTTCAAGAATCCACTAATTGAAGGTCCAGGAACAATATTTGGTTGGTAACACATTCCCACTGACGGCGAAATAGCTGAATTGGCCACGCCCCTTTTTTGGCCCACGCCCTTTCTGAGCGAAGTACTACCATCCGCCGTGACTGTATCTACAGAACCG
>JACEEZ010002051.1:167500-185000 GCA_016584305.1 Chionoecetes opilio | reverse complement strand
TCAAGAAGTGTTACAATAAACCCGCCAAGGTTGCTGGAGGTATCATTGGGATGACTAGACAGAAAGAAGCAGTAGCCTTATGGAATCTCCTAAAGCATGAGAAAGATCTTCATGTGGCACAGCTGCTGGAATGGTGTAACTTGGGAGACAAAGATGACAGTGAACTGAGCCTACACCATGAGTTCAATCCAAGTTCTACGAAGATTGGCCATGTTCGTGCAAAGACGCTTCTGGATTACATAAAATCCATCAACTCCGGCGCTGTTCGCCGTTCGTAAAGTTCGGCGCTGGAATCAGACTTCAGAACATCTCTACAGGAGCTGACATACCCCAGGAGGTTGTTGACGGATTACTTGAATGCCTGGAAATTGGTGAGAAGAGTTATCAAGAGTTTGTTGACACCAGATTTCAGGATAAGGAGAAGCACCTACATGATACAATTCCTACCAACCGCAAGACTGTTTTCGTGAAACGTACTTCTACTCCGTCCACAGCGAAGAAATCGATGGCGAAAAAGGATACTGCAGAAACGATTAGGTACATTGACTATGCTAGAGAAAGAGGGTACAGCATGCTAGAACTCCTGAAGTATGAATTGACCAGCACATCCCAGTTCCTCACCACTGAATGTAAAGATGGCATCAAATTGAAGAAGCCCGATAAAGCCTCCTTAGCCAGGGAACTTGTCAGTCAACTTCCACAGGAGACGAGGAATGTAAAGAGTGACGCTCAGATGACAATAGTGGACTTCATGGCACTTGTGCGTAAACTAGCGATGAAAAAGATGGGCCTTCACACATTCGGGGAATTGGCTGAGAGTCTTTCCAACAGCATTCTTGCTACAGGCTCCGAGTCCACAAGAATAGACATTATTTTTGATGTTTATAAAAAATCATCAATCAAGCAAATGGAACGGGCATAGAGAAGTTCTTCAGAACAAATCACTATCACCATTAGGTCTGACAATCAGAAACTCCCTGTCGATCTTGATATGTTCTGGAGCTCAATGTTGAACAAAGTTCGGTTGCAGGAGTATGTCTTCAAGTGGATGCTGCAGAATGCCGAGTCGGACAAGGAGATCTTCTTTGGAGGAGTATATGGGGGTGAATGCAGGAAACTGTTAGCTGGCACTGAAACACAGATCGCAGAGCTCTCAAGCTGCCAAGAAGAAGCCGACGACAGAATCATGTTCCATATTAATGATGGTGTTGTGAAACATGGGGTTCAATCAGTCTTGGTTGACTCACCTGACACAGATGTCTTTGTCACCTCATCTTCCACTTCAACAAAACCTGGCAACTACAAAAGCTATACGTGAAGCTTGGTAACCGGAAAACAAAGAAAATTGTACCAGTCCACCTGTTGGTTGATCAACTGGACAACGGTTTGGTGTCGTGTCTCCCAGCCATTCATGCTCTCAGCGGTTGCGACAGTACCAGCAAGGTGGCTACAAAGCTGTCTGGCCTGAAAGCATCCATGGATCTCTCCCTACTGGAAGGGTTTAGTGTAGAAGAACTGTCACCACAGATAACAAGCAATGCTGAAAAGTTCCTTGTGTCTGGATTAAAGAAGACCGACTGTTCCGCTTTCGATGAATATCGATGGGAGCAGTACCGCAACTCCAAGAAAGAACTGGACTTCAACCAGCTTGTGTGCTGTTCATCAACGCTACGAGAACACATAAAGCGAGCATATCTGCAGTGTAAGATGTGGTTGCAAACCCCAACTCCTGCAGTCACCAAACCAGATCCACTCCAGTATGGGTATGAAGCAACGGATGTTGGCATAACACCAGTGATACTGCCAGTATCGTGCAGGCCCGATGACCTTCCCCCTCCATGCAAATGCCCAACATCATGTATGAGTACCAAAACGTGCACTTGCAGAGAAAGGAACATAAAATACGTGACGTTTTGTGGCTGTAGTAAAGGCAAAAAGTGTAGAAATCCAAATAATTAAATTCCAAAATAGGAACAATATGCAAAAGGTACAACAGGTAATATGATAAAGTGTCATACATATGTTGTGGCCTTGGTGGTATTATACAATTGTAGTGCGTAACATGCTGAAATCGGCTTTTGGCAATTATCTTAAAAACCATTGACTTTTGGATATGAAAATGTATTACTGACCCCCCATAATGTGGCCATTGCGCACATTTTGAGTGGTCGGGCAACCTCCTAGGTTCAACGGTTCTGTAGATACAGTCACGGCGGATGGTAGTACTTCGCTCAAAAAGGGCGTGGCCCAAAAAAAAGGGGCGTGGCCATTTCAGCTATTTCGCCGTCAGTGGGAAATGTGTTACCAACCAAATATTGTTCCTGGACCTTCAATTAGTGGATTCTTGAAGAGTTTAGTTATGTACACATATTTGCATACAACACCACCATAAGCTACTCTAGTATAAAGGAGATAAAGGAAAAGTTCTTACGGCTAGTAATCAGGGTAGAACAAGAAGTAACGGATTCAAACTGGAAAAATGTGAATTTTAAAAAGAAGTAGGGAGAAACTGGTTCACAAATAGGGTGGGAAATTATTGCAATGGACTCAATCGTCAGGTCGTTAGTGCGGAGTCAATATAGAGAGTTTTAAAAGGAGGCTAGACAATTTAATGGATGGGGATGTAAGGTGGATGTAGGTAGTGTTACGTAACAGGAACTACCACGTGTAGGTCTCACGGCCTCTTGTAGCTTCCTTATTTTCTTATGTTCTTATGTAAAGATATTGAAGACACATGGAAAATTTTATTATTTGGTTGTCATGTAGACATTGTTGACCAAATCACCAAGGTACTCAGGTTAGGGACAGTTAGGCGAGTGAAACTTTGACGACCATTGCAAAGTGCAAAGGAAGCTATGGATAATGTCTTTCCTTTTATGATTAACATTTTTGAGCAACACTTAATGTTTATTCTTTATTATTATTATTTTTTATTTTTAATATTTGAATATTTTCCATATGATTGGGTATTTTACACATTTCATTGTTAAATCTGAAGCCTTTGATGATGCAGTGTAAAAAGCCTTTCATATCATGATAATGAGGTATTATAAGCATAGGGTGTCCGAAACATAGCATGATACTTTATTGACTTATCATTCTTAAACTTGTAATTGTAGAACCTAAGAAGATGCTGATCTGCCGAGTGGTGGAGTAGATTTGCTGTAAGGCTCTGGAGGTGATTGTCAATGATGGGCAGGGAGATGGTGGTAGTTGAGTGGAGGCACCTCGGAGTGCTTACGCTGGTAAGAATGGCCATGGTATGGGTGCGCCACTGCCGCCTTGTAGCCGTAAGCGGTACCGTGCCCATGGTATCCGACTCCACCCCCAGACTGGTATACCTGTACTTGCCCATGGCCCAGGTCATGCCCATGGACGTGGCCGTAGCCAGAGTCAATGTGACCATGTAAGTGGCCGTCGTAATGATGTCCAGTGGAATGGTGGCCACCACCGTGTATGATGTGGTGCTCTTGGTGCCCTAACCCATGGCCAATACCATGGCCAATTCTGTGTGTAGTGTCATACCCAAAACCAAAGCCTGCATCGTGCCCAGGCCCATACCCAAAGTCGTGGCCAAAACCAAATCTGTACCCTTGGCCAAGGCCGTAACCATGTCCATGACCAATATGATGAGTACCGCCATGTCCCAGACCATATCTCAGTTCGTGACCTAGACCATGCCCCAAGCTGTCTCCATGGCCGTGCCTCAGGTCGTATGCCAGGCCATACCCGTGCTCCTGTCTGTGCCCCAAACCGAGGCCATTGGCAGTGGGCTGCGCTTCTCGTCTTGACCTTGCCGCTGCACAACTCACCAGCAGGATAACCTTCTGTGAAGTAGAATGATGCTGTTATGTTTAGGCAACACAGAGGGGAAAATATATGAAAACCTCATAATCAATGCTGCTGTGAGGGAGGCATACATATACAAGGTAAAGTGTGTGTGTATGTGTGTGTGTGTGTGTGTGTGTGCGTGTGTGTGTGTGTGTGTGTGTGTGTGTGTTGCACGGTGTGTGTGTTATTCACCCATGTCTTGTCCACGCGAGACGGATTCGCGATCGCCAGTTTCACCCTCCCGGTGCGAGCTTGAAGCTCATTATTACTGATCTTTGGGCAATGCTGGGACCTCACACACCACACACCCCCATCCCCTTGCTCAAGGGGACAGTAATCACCTGACTTGGTCAGTGAAAAATCCCCGCGAGCAGTGAGGATTCGAACCGGCTACCACAGAATGGCAGGCCAGGACGCTATGAACTTGACCATCGTGGCGGTGTATGTGTGTGTGTGGGGAGGGGGGTGGCGGGGAGAGTGAGAGAGTTTCTGTGTTTGTGAATATATTTATGTGTACGTGTGTGTGAGGTTGTGTTTGTGCATCAATCTGTGTGTGGGTGTGTGTGGGTGGGTGGGTATGTGTATGTATGTGTGTCTGCGTGTGTTTGTGTGTGAGAGTTTGTGTTTGTGCATGAATATAGGTATGTGTGTGTGTGTGTGTGTGTGTGTGGTGTGTGTGTGTGTGTGTGTGTGTGTGCGTGCGTGCGTGTGTGTGTGTTTGTAATTCAACCAAGGCCTGATCACGCACTGGGCACGCGATCTCCAGCTGTTACCCTCATGGAAAGAGCTTGGCGCTCTTAAAGTAATCGTCCAGACCCATTTTTTCTTTGCATAATTATTTTGAATGTTCATTCAAAATACCTAATCCACAAAAAATAATTAATTTCCACGCCGTATTTCCCTAAAAACATGACTTTTGTAAAAAGCGCGGGAAAAACAACAGCCCCATTCCAGCCGTGGCGGGAAACATGCTGGTGACGTCACAGCAGGCAGCCTCCCAGCCCAGCCCTGATACAAATACTCGTAGACACAGAAAAAAATATAGTACTTGAAGAATTTTGGGTGTTTCTGATTTTTTTTTTTTGTATAGAGTATAGTTTTTTGTATAAGGAGTTGACTACAAAAAGGTGAAAGAGGAAAACATTTTTATGCACTATTTCGCTTTGCTCTCATAATCTTATTATAGGTATAGTTTACTGTAATTTATTCCTATTCATGACACGCAGTAATGTCTCGTGAAGATTATGGTATTCCTAAATATCTTCCTAAATATCTTCCTAAATATCATCTCATTCATCTGGTATTATTTTTGATAATACCGTATATTGATATACATCATGGAGGGCGGCGAACGACGTCTTCCCTCAATGGAGCCAAGTGCAGCACTGAGGGAGTAGGGATGTGCACCGGTTTTCGGTATACCGAAATACCGGTATTTTAGCACCGGTATTACCGGTATTACCGGTATTTTTTGTTTTCGGTATACCGGTATCGGTATTGGTGGTGCATCGGTATACCGGTATCGGTATATTATTTGGTCGGTATTGGATTTCGGTATTGTGTTTTTTTCTCGCAATAGACCGGACTGCCGAGACACGTATGGTAGCGTAACGCTCATTGGCTCAGAGCCTCAGAATCTGAGGCTCGTGTTATCATTGGCCGATTACAGCTCAGCTGACAACCTCCCTCCCTCTACCCCTGAGGGAAGAGTCTCCCCGCAAGACCATCACAGAAAACGGATCATTACATATCACACAGGCGTCACTATACAAATCTAGCCTAGATAAAATTTCATTATTGTTATTATAATTATTATTAGTCTTAGTCTACTATTATTATGGTTAATAATAGCATCATCATTTTCATTATTGTTATTATTATTATGATCCAAATTATTATTATTATTTTATTATTAATATAATTATTTCAAAGATATGTGTGTGTGTGACTTGACTGTGTGTATTCATCTTCATCTAGTTGTATTTTTACAGGGCCAGAGCAATGCTCGTATGGCCCCGTCTCCATATCAACATTTTTATCATTCATCCTTAGTGGTTAGTGTTGGCCGAAGCCACCACCCCGGAGAGCAGGTCACAAACCCCCGGCTAGCACCCGGTACCCCATTCACTGCTGGGTGGACAGGGGCTCGGGTTTTAATTAAACAACCCATCTGTTTCCGATCTGCCTGGGGATCGAACCCGGGTTGTGAACCGAGCGTGCTTCCCTAGCTTACACCACGGAGTACCCGTGTGTGTGTATATGTATGTGTGTGTGTGACTGTGTGTGTGTGTGTGTGTGTGTGTGTGTTCACTCCTCAGATAAGATAAGACTGACCCCTCGTATCTTTACCATTATTTTGAAGGAACTCGCGTTTCACGTGTCTCCGTCTACGGCTCTACGCCTTTGAAATAATAACAATAATAGTAATTGAAAATAAATGATGAAATTATTATAATAATAAAAACAACAATAATAATAATAACAATAATGTCAATGGTATTAATGATAATAATAAGTTTTAATAATAATAATAACTCAGATAAAATAATCATAACAATAATAGTGATACTAACAATAATATTGATAACAATAATGATAATAGTAATCAAAATGATAATAATAATAATAATAATAATAATATTGATAATGACCATAATGATAATAATAAAGATACTGATACTACCATCATACTACCTACCGTAGATAACAGTAAAGTCGCCAACTGCATTGATGTCGCCAGGCGCCATATATTACGAATTATAGCATTACTACTGTTTTTTATGTGCCACGGAAGATGATACACAGTAGTTTATATCATGACTGTATAATCTACCCTGTTTCAGCGTTCTTTTATGCTTTGTATCTGCGAGTATAGACGGTTTCAAATTTTGCTAAGCTTTTTTTTCTTCGGGCGACGACGGCTGCGGGAGGACACTCAGTTTAAGTTCCCTTCACACATTCCATAATCGAACCACGATAGCGCCACCAATTTGAAATTATTGACGCTATCGTGAAATTTGACCACGATAAATGCAGACCACGATAGCCTCACAACAATGTCACGCTGCCTGTACGTATGTGTCATGACGGTCGTAAGATGGTCACGATGGAGTCATGACAGCTGTAAGACTACTGTAAGACTACGTCACGAATGGAAAATCAACGGTCATTTTGTCGTCACGATAGAGCTACGATATCCACGACAGTGCTATGACGGTGCCATGAACGTATCACGATAGCGTCAAGTGCTAGCTCCACACGTGGGGTTGCCATGGTGATGGAAAAGGAAGGGGGGGTAGCAGTGGCGTAGCTACGGGTGGGCCTGGATGGGCACGTACCCACCCACGAGAAGCCGGTGCCCGCCCAGGTGCCCACCCACTGGCCACGGCTGCCGTGTGGTGTGGGAGCCGTGTTCCACTAGGTAGGACTGAGGGAGCATGCATGGAGTATTATAAATAATTTCTACTGATGACTTACCCTCGACCTCAAATACAATAAATATTTTTCCTCTGCTTGAAAGAAAGACATGCCTCTGAGTGAATTAAATTCATATACTTTATATTGATCACTTTTAATAGCAACGAACGTAACTAAATTACAGCAGTTACCCTTACAAATTTTCTATAAAGCCTCTTGACTGCACAGTTCTTCTCATTATTGGAAAAACTGTATGTATTCATCAGTGGATCTTATGTCCATGCAAAATAGTTGGATGTGCAAAAGGAAATGTATTCCAATGAGCAAACTATAGAGCTACAACGACTTTCAGATATCAGATGGGCTTGTAGGTATGATTTGCAAAGTAATGAAAGAGAGACTGAATGCCGTTCTGCGTGTTCTAGAAGGTTTATCAAATGACTGCAATGCTGACAGAGCTATTGATGCAAGAGGACTTTTAGGTCAAATAAATGCTGGGTTTGCTATGAAGCTAGCCATTATGACACATATTATTGGTAGGATAAATCAGTTATCAAATTTGCTACAATCAGCCAATCTTGACATGGTAAAAGCTGTATAATTAATTGAAACTGTAAGAGCCTTCCTTGAAGAAATGCGGTCAGACCCAGCCTCTTTTGATGCTTTGTGGGATGAAGTTGAGAGAAACTCAGCAGCTCATGGTTTTGATACTTCAGAGTGTAGAATGTGTAGATCACCAAGGAAACGGAAACTGTCTACAAAATTGCAGGATTTTGTTGTAACTGATTATATTGGAAAACAGTCAGGGAGCACACACTCTGATTTCAGTGTTAAGGATTCAACACGAATTAACTTCTTCTATCCTATTCTAGATCATATGTTAACAGAAATGACAAGGCGCTTCAATAATGAAGCATGTGAACTTATGAAAGCATTACAGGCACTGAATCCACAAAGTAAGGAGTTCTTATCTTTTGAGAAAATATCTGGACTTATTCATGCATTTCGTGCTAATGAGGAAGATCTTAACCATGAGCTGCACTCTGTAAAACGCATGTTAGAAAGACGCCATAAAGATGTAAGTGACAATGAAAAGCCCAAATCACTGTTAGATTTAGTGAGAATTCTTGGTCCATATGAAGAGGCATTTCCTGAGTTCTACAGACTGGCCATGCGGCTATGGCCCCACCCTTTGGCAAAGAATAAATGATAATAAATTATATATCTATTATATATATAATATATATATATAATATATATATATAATATATATATATATATATATATTATATATATATATATATATATTGGCCCCCCCCCTTTTCAATTTTCTGGTTACGCCACTGGAACTTACAAGGGGGTGGGTGGCATCTCCATGTGGTAGGGAGTAGGGGGGTAGGAAGAAGGGGGAGGGTGGTGTCACCACGTGGTGATGGACTAGGGGGTAGGGAGAGAGGGGAGGGTGGAGGTGAATGAGAAAGGGGGGGAAGGTGGAAAGGGGTGCAGAAAAGGGGGGGAAGGTAGGGATGAAAGCGCGCGTAACGGTTTCTTATCGTCACGATAGACATAAAACGATCACGGTAGTGTCACGAAGCTGCTACCTAGATAACGATAGCGTCACGATAGACTTACGATAGCGCTGCGTTGGGTACAAACTTCGGGGAGCTTCCCGATTTTTTTGTGCACGCACTAGCTTTTCGTGGCCTCGGCAGAGCGCGTCACGAGCGTCACGATCGGTCACGATGGACCCATATATACCAGGACCATGACGGCGCTGCGCATTGCATTGTTTGCGCGTTCGTGGTTCCATTATGGAATGTGTGAAGGGGGCTTAAATAAACACTAGATGGCGACTTTATTGTTGGTAGCCACTTTGTAGATATTTTTGTAATTTGTTCATTTATAGCCATACGTACTATGACACAGAATCTCCAGATAGCCCCTTCTAACTGTCAATGGCCGACGCCACAGGAAACTTTATTTTAGGGGGGTCTGTACTGTGGTCTGTGGTAACCCGGGAGTCACACTAACCCTGTGTCCTGGGGTAACGGGTTCTCACCCACCACAGGCTCTAAGGGCTAATGCCACGGAGATGAGCACCGCATGCCACGCGCAGCTAAGCGTATGCTCCCATCTTTACCTATGCTGTACGTTAGGGGTTAATAATTGTAAAAAATGGAATGGCCGACGCTATAGGAAACTTTATTTAAGGGGGAGGCGATGCTGTAGAGGTTAATAACTGTCTGAGAATGGACAAGTAAAAAAAAACACGAAAAAAACAAATACTGATACCGGTAATACCGGTATTTATGTACGGTATCGGTATACCGGTATCGTAATTGATACCGGTGTGAGGACGTACCGGTATTACTCCCGCAAACCGGTATCGGCAATACCGGTATTTTCTTGATACCGCACAACCCTATGAGGGAGCTCAGCGAGTCAGCGACTCAGCATGCCCATCCAATCGGGCCGGCCGGAATACCTCAGCACGACGCATGGTGGTGTTGAAAACCTCGATTTTCAACACCGCCACTAACAGAGCTCGCGTCATGAGGCACAGTGTGGACGGGGATTAAGCGAAATCACCAGGCTATACCCGATGACTTGAGGAGCTACGACGCTGCCAGATGTAGGTTAACATTAGAGATCCATAGAAGGATCATAGATCCATATCACTTCGTTGTAACACGGTTCACATCAGGAACTGTATGCACACATCAATAATTATGCTACACAATACTTTCTTCGTAGAAGTAATGGGCACCATGTTTATCGTACCGCATTCGACAACCTACTGGCATCGTCGGGCACGCCCGCCCATTCATCAACTCTGCCGTGTGGATAACATTCACGGGCATGCCCGGCAATATTTGTCCGCTGACCGCGCTGTCCGCTGGGCGGTGAAAAGAACAATTGCTGCTGAACAAATACGTCTGGCCACACTGAAAATCATACAAACACATTGTGACGCCACCACGTGTTTGCATTAATTTAGATGTAAATTTCAGACTTGGTCGCGCCACCATGGCTAGATGCACGGCCAGATTTGTGGTGGCAAGACAAGGCACGGCCAAGCTATTGGGGCCACTACATATTTACATGTACACAAACAGAGTTATTCACATAAGACGCGACTTTCAGTGCGGCCAGACATTTTGATACAACAGCACTTGTTGCTTCATTCACCTCCATGACAAGAATGACTCTGTTGGTGGCGTGACTGGTGGCCAGGGAATATAATGTGTGTGACCAGTATATTTCTTGGCCACTAGTCACGCCATCTGGTGGATCGGTGGTGGTGAAACACCGACGTGAGTTTCGACAGGGGATGCTTGCAGCCTATGTTGATCTCAAGAAGGCGTTTGATTCAGTGCATCGTAAGTCACTCTGGGATCTTCTGTGACTTCGCGGGATTCCTGCAAGGACTATTGGTTTGATGACTGGCCTGTGTACTCTGGGACTGAGAGTGCTGTGAAGGGGAGGAGGGAGTATGGGGAGTGGGGGAGGTGTATCAAGATTTTTTTCCTATGAATACAGGAATGAGGCAAGGGTGCGTCCTTGCCCCATCACTTTTCAACACTTGTATGGGCTGGGTATTGGGCAAAGTTGTAGATCAAAGTGCTTGTCGAGCATCCTTCGGCAAAGCCAAGATCACTGATCTTGTTTTTGCCGATGATGCAGTAATTTTTGCTGAGTCGCTGGAGGTCCTAGTGATGGCTCTCGAGGCGCTGCACGAAGAGGCAAACCCTTTTGGACTTGAGATCTCCTGGCTTAAGTCCAAGATCCAGGTGTTTGGAGGCTTACTAGATGAAACAATACACTCTGTGCATGCGTGCTGCGAGGACATTGAGATCTTGGAAAGTTTTACATACATTGGTAGCAGTCCATAATGACAGCGGGTCACATTAAAAAGTCTTACGGTGGATTGGCATAGCGCACGCTGTTATGGATTCGCTCAGCACGAGTATTTGGCGTTGTCGGTACCTGTGCAGAAGGACAACGATCCGGATCTTCAAGTCGCTTATAATCCCTGTCTTACTCTATGGATGTGAGACATGGACACTAAATAGCGACTTGAAGAGGCGAATCGATGCCTTTGGTAATAAGTGTCTTAGCAGAATCATGGGGTATCGCTGGGATGACTATGTGTCAAATCAGCGATTGCACCGTGAGACTGAATAGAGACCTATTACCTGCATAGTCCGTCAGCGCCAACTTCGGTTATATGGGCATGTGGCACGCTACCCTGAAACTGATCCTTCCCATCGGGTTATATATATAAGCGGTGAAAGGAATAATAATTGCTGCTATGTTGTACACGTAATTGCGCAAGCGGAATAAGCGACGACAGAGATTTTTTATTTTTTATTTTTTTATTATTATATATTTTTTGTTATGCATCTTGGCCTATAGCGCCTGTAGGCAGTGACCTCCAGGGGTGGGATGGTAGGCCCTGGAGGCTCACTTGAGGGCTGTGATGTTTGACCCTCGCCCGTGGTGGCGCAGGCAGGATTTTTATAGTGACGCCTGTGATTGCCGGCTCATGCCGCCCCCCTGTGGCCTCCGATGCACTCGCAATCGAAGGTAGAGTTAATGGGCAGGGCATGGGGGTGTTTTTAGGCCACTCGACGGTGCAGAAATATTTTAAGTGGGTTTATGGGTCTCACTCGGGATCGAACTCGGGCCTTCGAGAACGCCACCCGTTGACACTAAAAACTCTGCTACCGCCTCCCCAGATAATTCGGTTCACCCAATTTTGCAGAACCAATAAACGAAAAAAATATTATGTACTCTATACAATGATCTAATACAGAATCCTGATTTTTTTATAGCTTTGTATGCATGAGCATTGCATCTTTTGATGCATTACTCGAGTGTGTACAAGATCAGCTAACCAGTATGGATATAAACATGAGGGACAGTATAGCACAAGTGGAGAAGTCGGTACTCGGTACTCAGGGTACACACACACATTTAGCGCACTGAAAGTCGCGTCTCGTGTGAATAACTCAATAACCTTCCATATAAACATACGAGGCGCGCCGAACCAGAGAGAGCTGAAGAACAAAATGAAAATAAATTAGTTACACGCGCCAATGCCTTCTTCCGGCCTTTGGTCATGGGATAAAACACTATAGATACCTCTGGCCCGGTCTGAAGCATGCTAAATTTCACCTTATAGTGATGTAATAAAAAGCTGAAAATTCCTTGTAAGAACACGTGGGGATAACGCCGGACCAGAGGGAGCTAAGTCATCCCGCGCTGCTTCCAACCAATGGTGCGCTTTGCTTACCATGACGTCAGCGGCTCTCAGCCAATCACGCCACGTCCCCTCGTGGGCGGAACCGGGAAGGGCCCGGGGCCCGGCAGTAGTTTATTGTCTCGCAAAAGCCATTAATCATGGATTATTATTAAATGAATTGTTTTGGGAATATTCAATATTTTAACATAAAGTTTGAGGCATAAATATATTTACTTGTATTAGACCTGTTTTTTCCAAATTAAAAAGAAAATAGCCCGATTCTAAACATAACCTAATTATGAGGGTAAACAGTATAAAGAGCGTCCGTAAAAAAAAAAAAAATTGCGATTTTTTTTTTTATATAAACATCGAGTCTACCTCATAAGGATTATTTTTCATATATAGCATTTTTTTGTATCGTTTTTAGTTACAGAGATAGCAATCCCCCCCCCCAATTTTTTTTTTTTAAATCACAAAGGAGTGACAAGGGCACAACAAAAAGGGGTAACACAAAGCCCGCTTAGTTGCCAGTCCCTAAAAGAAGACAGTAAGAGAATAAAAAAAAAAAAGAGGGGTGGGCCAGTTTAGTTCGGGAGATGTCTTATTACTCTTTTCTTAAAAATATTTAAGTCGTAGGAAGGTGGAAAAATAGAAACAGGAAAAGAGTTCCAGAGTTTACTAGTGGAAGGGATGAAAGAGTAAAGATGCTGATTAACTCTTGCATTAGGAAGATGGACAGAATAGGGATGAGAATGAGTAGAAAGTCTTGTGCAGCGAGGCCGCGGGAGGGGGGGAGGCATGCAGTTAGCAAGTTCAGAAGAGAAGTGAGCATGAAAATAGCGGTAAAAGATAGCAAGAGAAGCAACATTGCGGCGGTAAATTAAAGATTGAAGACAGTCAGTCAGAGGAAGGGAGTTGATGAGACGAAAAGCTTTTGACTCGACCCTGTTTAGGAGAGCTGTATGAGTGGATCCTCCCCAAATATGTGAGACATACTCCATACATGGGCGGATAAGGCCCCTGTAGAGAGCAAACAATTGGGAGGGAGAAACAAAAAGGACGCAGACACAACGGAACACATAACTTCTTAGAAGCTGTTTTAGCAAGAGATGAGATGTGAGATTTCCAGTTCAGATTTTTAGTAAAGGATAGTCCAAGAACGTTCATTGCAGAAGAAGGAGATTGTTGAGTGTTATTGAATTGAAGAAGAGGGGATAGTTATCTGGTAGGTTTTGTCGAGTAGATTGGTGAAGAAATTGGGTTTTTGAGGCATTGAAAAAAACAATGTTTGCTTTCCCGCATTAAGAAATTTTAGAAAGATCAGAAGTTAGGCGCTCGGTGGCATCTCTCCGTGAATCACTTAGTTCCTGTTGAGTTGAACGTCTAATAAACGACGTTGAAAAATGCAGGGTAGAAGCATCAGCGTAGGAGTGGATAGGGCTTTGAGTTAGACTTAGATCATTAATGAATACTAGAAAGAGAGTAGGTGATAGGACAGAACCCTGGGTAACACCACTGTTGATAGATTTAGAAGAACAATGTCCGTCTACAGTAGCTGCAATAGAACGGTTTGAAAGGAAACTTAAGATGAAGGTACAGAGAGAAGGATAGAAACCGAATGAGGGTAGTGTGGAAATTAATTATTTGTGCCAGACTCTATCAAAAGCTTTTGATATGTCAAGGACAACAGCAAAAGTTTCACCGAAACCACTAAAAGAGGATGACCACAAGATTCAGTTAGGAAAGTTAGAAGATCGCCAGTAGATCGCCCTTTACGGAAACCGTACTGACGATCAGATAGAAGATTGTGAGCAGATAGATGCTTAAGAATCTTCTTATTAAGTATAGTTTCCCAAAAAACTTTAGAAAGGCAGAAAGTCAAAAGCTATTGGACGGTAGTTTGAAGGATTAGAACGGTCACCTTCTTAGGAACAGGTTGGATGTGAGCAAACTTCCAGCAAGAAGGAAAGGTGGAAGTATATAGACAAAGAGGGGAAACGTTAAACCGGGCAGGGGCAAGCACAGAAGCACAGTTTTTGAGAACAATAGGAGGGACTCCGTCAGGAACGTAAGCCTTCCGAGGATCTAGGTCAGAAAGGGCAAAGAAAACATCATACGAAGGATCTTAATGACAGGCATAAATAGTCAGAGGGTGGAGGAGAAGGAGGAACCAAGCCCTTCATCAACCAGAGTGGAATTTCAGCAAAGGTTGAGCCAAGAGTTCAGCTTTGAAATAGATGAGATAGCTGTGGAGCATTCTGGTAAAAACATAGGAGGGAAAGATGAAAAAGAAAAATTTTTAGAGATTTTTATTAGCAGATGCCATAAGTCACGAGGGGAATTCGTTTAAAAAAGAGTTTGACATTTTATAAATGAAGAAGATTTTGTTAATATAAAGTAAAGTTTTGGCATGATTACGGGCAGAAATTATAGGGAGGAGTTTCAGGGATGGAGGGTTACGGTACAGTTTGTGAGCCCCCACTCTATTTTGGGGAAGCATGAAAAACGCAGGTTTAAAGAAAGGGACGGCTTTAGGATTAGAGAAATTTGGTGGAATGTACGCCCCCATCCCAGAGACTATGACTCATTATGCGCTCTGCAAAAAAAATAGGGTCTTGACAGGAAGATAATCTTTCCAGGGAAAAACAGATAGTATGCAGGTTTCCCACTTAGCGAGTTAAAATCAGAAGCACCCCATTAGGTGGGCCCCGAGCGAACCGGGGAGCGATAGGAAGGCTACAGAAATAAGATGTGACGGAGGAACCAAAAGGGAGAGAATAGTTTCACAGGAAAGCAGAAGGGTTATAGTTAGGAAAAGATAAGAATGTTGGACGTGCTCCAAGGCGGCAGGAATACGGGTAGGATGTGACCAGCTGTTAGGTTTGGAGGTAAAAAAAACTGTAGGTTTGTTACCAGGTTGGTCAGTGAAAGAAGAGATAGCCCAGGGTGGGGGGACATTAAAATTTCCCCAAGAATGGAATTTTGCTAAAGGAAATGAGATGAATGTGCTCCATTTTTGATGTTAAATGTCAAAGAATTTTACATAGTCCGAGGGTTAGGGAGAGATTTACAGTACAGTAAATTAGTAAGGAGTGACTTTGAAGCGAAGCGAGGTGAAAATTTAATTGCGCACAATACGAACAGCCAGTTGGGTTAAAAAATGGAATAGACAGAAAGAGGAGACAAAAAAAAGGTCTGTGTCAGTGTCACAGAAAACGGGGTTTTTCGGGAGGCGGTTCCCTTGCCAAGGAAAAACAGTTTTTCCCTGATTTTCTTTAAAATACCCTTGAGAAAAGCGGGGATTGAAACAGGATACAGGAGGGCGCCCCCGCGCTCTAAGAGAGTCTAGCCCACCAAAAACAACGAATTTTTTTTTTTTGTGGGTGTGTGTGTCGTTGTTTTTTTTTTTTTTTTTTTTTACACACAGGAAGGGCCCAAGGGACAACAAAAATGGGTAAAAAAAAACCCCGCTTAGTTCCAGTCCATAAAAAAGATAGTAAGAGAATAAAAAAAAAACAAAGGGGTGGGCCCAATTTATTCCCAGGTGTTTGTTACTCTTTTTTTTTGAAAAGATTTAAAAAAGGGAAAAAGGGGAAAAAAATAGAAACGGGAAAGAGATTTCCAGAGTTACCAGTAAAAGGGGTGAAAGGTAAAGATACGTTTAAAACTTGCATTGGGAAGATGGACAGAATAGGGGGGGGAAATGAGTAGAAAGTTTTGTGCAGCGAGGCCGCGGGAGTGGGGAGGCATGCATTTAGCAAGTTCAGAAGAGCGTGGCATGAAAATAACGGTAGAAGAGAGAAAGAGAAGAAACTTTGCGGGGGGTGATTAAAGATTGAAGGAAGTCAGTCAGAGGAGAGGAGTTGATGAGACGAAAAGCTTTGACTCGCCCCTTTTTAGGAGAGCTGTTGAGTGGACCCCCCAAACATGCGAGAATACCCCATAAAAATGGCGGAAAAGGCCCTGTAAGAGAAAAGCAATTGGGGGGGAGAAACAAAAAGGACGCAGACCCACAGGACACCTATTTTTAAAAGCTTTTTTAGAAGAGATGAGAGTGAGTTTTCCAGTTCAGATTTTTAGTAAAGGATAGCCTAGAATTTTCATTGTAAAAGGGAGACAGTTGAGTGTTTTGAAGAAGAGGGATAGTTATGGGGGTGGGTTTTGCGAGTAGATAGGTGAAAAAATTGGGTTTTTGAGGCATGAACAAAAACAAGGTTTGCTTTGCCCAATCGAAATTAAGAAGATCAAAAGTTGGCGCTCGGTAGCATCTCTCCGTGAATCACTTTTTCCCCTTTTTGATTTGGACTCTAATAAGCGATTTTGAAAAATCAGGGAGAAGCATCAGGAGGAGGATGGGGCTTTGAGTTAGACTTAGAAGATCATTAATGAATAATAGAAAGAGAGTGGGTGATAGGGCAGAACCCCGGGGGAAAACCCGATTATAATTTAGGAGAAAAACAATGTCCGTTACAGTAGCTGCAATAGAAAAGGTTTGAAAGGAAACTTAAGATGCAGGAAATAGAGAAGAAGAAAAAGAATGAGGGGGTTATTTGGAAATAAAGATTTGGCCGACCTTTTCAAAAAACTTTTTTTAGTCAAGGAAAAAAAGCAAAAGTTTCACCGAAACCCCCAAAGGGGGATGACCAAGATTCAGTTAGGAAAGCAGAAGATCGCCAGTAGTCGCCCTTTAGGAAACCCTTTTGCGATCGAAAAAGATTGGGAGCAGATAGAGGGGGAAGAATCTTCTTTTTAAGTATAGATTCAAAAAAATTTAGAAAGGGAGGAAGCAAAGTAGGACGGTAGTTTGAAGGATAGAACGGTCACCCTTTTTAGGGAACAGGTTTTGGGTGTGAGCAAATTCCAGCAAGAAGAAAGGGGGGAAGTAGATAGGGCAAGACGGAAAAGTTTGACCAGGCAAAAGGGCAAGCACAAGAAGCCAGTTTTTTTAGAACAATAGGAGGGATCCCTAGGACCGAAGCCCCCCGAGGCAGGCCCGAAAGGGCAAAA
>JACEEZ010002051.1:100000-162500 GCA_016584305.1 Chionoecetes opilio | reverse complement strand
GTGCGCGGCTCCACCTGATGATTTGGTCTTGACATACTGTCGATCCACACGCCGTCACTATATAACGACCTCTCCAACCCGCCCGTCACGCCAACACACAGAAATAACATAATAACACAGTACAACGCTATAAGGCAGCACGCAGTCACATACGGATGGGACAGACAACTATTACAAAACGAGGATACAAAACACACTGCAAGAAACTCTAATAGAAGATAGTAACACATAGTAACACCAGCATAGTAACACCAGCATAATGCTAGAAACTGCTTCAACATACAAAAAATCATTCATTTTCTTTAGGAAAATAAAAAACCTTACAGGTAACAACAACCCTGAACCACATTACCTGTTAACTTAAACAACAATGATAACAAAAATTACACTAGACAAGTTTGGGAAGAAGTTTTCTCAATATATAATGATAACGAAGATGAAGACCCTGACGACAACAAGGAAACAACAACTTTACGACAGTAAAGAGTATTTTGGAAAACAATTCACACAGAATCACACCACACCACACAACATATCACACACGACTGCACAACAACCGCTATACACAACAAAAGAAATAACCGTTGGAGAAATCAAAGGTATCATTAAATCCATGAAACAGACATGCCCTGGCCATAGTGGAATCAACAAAATTATACTCAAACACCTACCAGATAACGCCCTGACAAAACTCAGTCAAATTTACAATGCAACACTATATGCAGGATATTTCCCCGACATATGGAAACAATCCACAACTAGGGGGGGGGGCACTCAGTAGAGCGCATACCTCCGCCCGAATATTTCATCAAATATACGTATATATATATATATATATATATATATATATATATATATATATTATATATATATATATATATATATATTATATATATATATATATATATATATATGCACTCAGTATGAGCGCATACCTCCGGCCGAATATTTCATCAATTGGTTGCCATGGCAACAGTTGTCAATAGATTTCATCCAAAATTAAATAAGTTCTTCCTTAAACCAAATAGACTTGGTATACCGAGTTTGGTCCAAATCTATTAGTAACTTTTCGAGAAATCCTGTACACTAACAGACAGACAGACAGATCGGGGTGAAGACATAACCCCTCCAACTTCGTTGGTGGAGGTAATAAGACTATTCCCAAACCATAGAAAGAACTCTCATTTTCGCAACAAATTACAGGCCCATCTCATTGCTTTAAGTACCCGGAAAAAATTTCGATAAAATTATAAACAAAAGGCTAAGACTATGATGATAAAAGGTACTACATGGCTTACCAATATGGATTTTGCCAGGATATAGGAACCACCGAGGCCATTGCACTTTACCACAGAAAACATAACCCAAAATAAATCAGACAACGGACAATGTCATTTAGTATATAGAGACATCACTAAAGCATTTGATAAAGTTTGGCACCTTGGTTTAAAATATAAGATATTGCAGCTAGAACTACCAATAATACTAGAAAAACTACTATGTGACTTTTTATATGACAGAGAAGCCAAAATTAGAATGGACCCATTTACTCTACTTGAGGTAACGATAGATTGGAAATCTTCAAGACTCATATAGTAGGGCAGTGATGCTGAATTTTTGATGTGAACTGTATTTTTGATGATACAGCCATTTTAAGTGGAGGAAAATGTGTGCGCCCCAAAACGACCGGCACCATGTTGTGACGTCAACAACGCAGGGTTGTCAAGCGGCCGCAGCGGGCCGCTCCACAGTAACATTAGCTTGCATTACCCCTACTACCACAAGATGGCCAATAATCCTCCTTCAAGTTTTGTGGTAGGTTTTCACTGTGTTTGTAAATATATAAGTTGTAGTTTATAAGGAAGAAGTGATTAGACAGGGACAAGTGACAACAGGCAATTGTGATAACTTTAGGCATTGCAACTCCTTACAAAGAGCTCAAATGAACTTTCAATGACATGTAGCCTACAGCTAGACAGATAGACGAACTCATAGAAGAACAGGTATAATGAGAGCGCCTTCCACCTGCACACACACACACATCATAGAAGAACAGGTAGAATGAGAGCGCCTTCCACCTGCACACACACACACACATCATAGAAGAACAGGTAGAATGAGAGCGCCTTCCACCTGCACACACACACACACATGGGGGAGGCGGTAGCGGAGTGGTTAGCGTCTCCGACTGGCGTTCTCGGTGACCCGAGTTCGATCCCCGAAGAAAACCAAAACCTTTCTGCACCGTCGAGTGGCCTAAGAACACCCACATGCCCTGCCCATCAACTCTACCTTCGACTGCGAGTGCATCGGAGGACACAGGGGGGCGGCATGAGCCTCTACAGGCGTCACTATAAGAATCCTGCCTGCGCCACCACGGGCGAGGACCAACCATCACAGCCCTCAAGTGAACCTCCAGAGCCTTCCATCCGAGCCCTGGGTCACCACTGCCTACAGGCGCTATAGGCACAAATGTAAAAAAATAAAAAAATAAAATAGACGAACTCATAGAAGAACAGGTAGAATGAGAGCGCCTTCCACCAACACACATACATGCACATTGTGGAAATTATCCACCAAACACCCTCTCATAATTGGTAGAGTGGTGGTTTGTTCCCCCCCCCCCCTAGTGAGGGAGTTATTGTCCGCTCGCCATAGGGGTGTATAGGGATGTATATATATAATTATAATGGTAATGGATAATAGTAAGGTAATTTAAGTAAATGATTAATACTGGGATAGGAAAAATTTATATTCTCAGTGCTATTAACCATTTGCACCTTATATAATTAGCACCTTGATTTGAAGCGCGGTCATTGGCTATCATCATTAGATTCTAGGACACAGGGAATAATATACGTGGCTAAGGATTGGTAGCCGGGCTCGCCGCCGCTCACCAGGGTAGTACACTCTAGACCCTTCCAGGAGTAACATCTAATATACGTGCTTGTCTATAAGTACAAGTACAAGTACTATTCCAGACCCTATCGAGTTAACATCTCTTCTCTGATTAATGAAGAGATTTTGTACATACGTTAATTTGTACATATAGTGATAAAACAATAGTACGTGTTAAAATTCAGCACAAGTGATTATAGCCTCGCGTCATGGATAACTGGGTTATGAAAACCCTTCTGACGCCCATATCAAAACACTAGTCTCCAGCTCCCCGCTTCAGTCCTTCACGGGCGGGCTAGATCACGCGCAGACCACTTCGGATCACACGTCATGCAGTATTAATACAAGCCTACAACGATTCAACCCACTATCCACCGATAAGTATCCTAGTTAGTTGATTAGCTAGGGTATTGTGTCGGGATGAGATAAAACATGGGTTTTGATTAGGTAAGACCTCATATTAAATATGTATGTGACATAAATTCCCACACACATCATAGACGAACTCATAGAAGAACAGGTAGAATGAGAGCGCCTTCCACCAACACACACATACACATCCTGATCAAGAGCACACTGCGCCTTCCACGCACACACACACATATATATATATATATATATATATATATATATATATATATATATATATATACATATATATATATATATATATATATATATATGTGTGTGTGTGTGGAAGGCGCAGTGTGCTCTTGATCAGGGCAGACATTCAGAAAGAGTTAAAGGGCACGGTGTTTAGCTTAACTAACTTCCTCTATTTGTACAACCCGGAAGTCGCGGGGATTCTGGTACGAGATATGGGAGTGGCGCTACGGTGTCACTATGGGCTTCGATAGCTGATTGGCTGAGCGAGTACAATTACGTCACAGCCTCGCCAGCGAATCACATAGTATTTCTCAAAAAGTTTCAGCCAATCACAAGGCTTCCACGCTCTCAGCTGTGTTTATAAACAAATTCATCATCCACACCAAAATGCTCCACCCTTCTCCCTCCTCCTCCTCCTCCACCTCCTAGCTTCTCCTCTCCCCCTCTTCCTCCTCCTAACCTTTTCTTATAGCAGCCGGCAGCATTTGTAGCAGTAGCAGCAGCAATAAAATATAAGCGGTGTTTTGTCGTCCAAGCATCGTCTTATATAGTACGAAGACCACTCCAATAACACTTACTGAAATGTTTGTTACACGGCTTATATTTTATTACTGCTGCCACCACCACTACCATCACCACTGCCACCACTACAACCACCACCAACTGCTATAAGAAAAGGTACTTCTTCTTCTTCTTCCTCCTCCTCCTCCTCCTCCTCCACCTCCTAGCTTCTCCCTCTCCTTCTCCTCCCCCTCTTCCTCCTCCCAACCCCTTCCCCCAGCAGCCGGCAGCAGTTGCAGTAGCAGCAGCAGCAATAGCAGCAGCAGAAGCAGCAGTAATAAAATATAAGCCGTGTTTTTGTCGTCCAAGCATCGTCTTGGTACGAAGACCACTCCAATAACACGCTGAAATGTGTGTTACACGGTTTATATTTTATTACTGCTGCCACCACTACCACTATCACTGCTGCCAATACCACAACTACCACCAACTGCTACAAGAAAAGGTTAGGAGGAGAAGGAGAAGGAGAATGAATATAATTATATTATATGTACCTTGTCTGTTTCGCGGAGCTGTGCGTGGTGGTGTATGGTGTGGTGAGTCATGGTGAGATGCCACCATTCGCCACTCGACCCATCACCCCCATAACAAACTCATCACGAGCGGATGGCATTGTAATATGGCCTAATTTCATTTGTATACTTGCCCTGTTCAGTTCTTGAGTCAGAAAACATCATATATACTCTATTTATGAGTATTTTTATGTATATTGCGTGCTCTACAACTGCCTGGAGGCAGTTGTGTGATTTTGACAGCTCAACGTCTTTAACTACGTCATCAATGTGCCTGCAGAATGCCAAAAGTCGCCCAGAACCGCTGTTGGAAGTCGCTAGGTCGTGCAGACCGGAAGTAAGCCTCTCTGAATGTAGCCCCAGATGTGTGCGTGTGTGCGTGGGTGGAAGGCGCTCACTCTATACCTGTTTTTCTATGAGTTCGTCAAGAGTACATAATGAATCGCCTAGGGCCCTAGATGAAGGGGAAATTCACACTCACTACAGGAACTACCTCGTGTAGGTCTCACGGTCTCTTGTAGCTTCCTTATTTTCTTATGTTATTATGTTCTTTTGGATGCTTTCCGTGCCCACAGCATTGTTACAATAACACAACGTGTGTTGTGTATGTGTGTGTGCATGCGTGTGTGTAGGCGTTTGTTACTTCATCCCTGCATACACAGACAAACACCAATCACCAATCCGTAGTACTATGTATACTACACACACACACACAGTGTCACACACTGTGTGTGACACTGTGTGACACACATATTTACCTATGGCCATATTAATATTATTGTTATTACTTCCATTACCACTACTACCGCCACAAATATTATTACTACTATTGTCTCATTATTACTGTTACAGTACTATTGCTATCACTATCATTGCTACTACTTTCATTGCTACTATTATTGTTACTGTTAATGTTACTACTAGTACTAACTACCCTTACTACTATATTTACTACTACTACTACTATCTACTAATATCACAAATATCTACTACTACTATTACCACAACTCTCAACCCCTACTATCTTGTACTGCTACTAATTTTACTCCTACTACTACTATGTTTACTACTACCACGACTACCACTACTACTACTTTCCATTACTGCTACTGCTGTTCTGTTACTACTACTGCTGCTGCCATTACTACTGCTACTGCCACTGCAAATACATAATATTTTATTGATGCTGCTACTTTTATTACTACTATTGCTTTCTACTACAATCGCTATTGCTTCCATAACAACTACTACTACTTCCACTACTGCTAAAACTACTACTACTTCTACTGCTACTGCTACTGCTACTACTTCTACTACTACTGCTATTACTATTTAATACGGCTACTACAATGGTTACTACTACTACTGCCACTACTACTAGTATTACTACTTCAGCTACTGCTACTGTTACCACTAATACTATTGTTATACTACTGATATTATTTATATTACTGCTAACTACTGATACTACCGTTACTACTACTACTAGTACTACTATGGCAATTATTAATGCTACTTTTATTATTATTATAATTTTCTCAGTCTCACAATGACTTCCAACATAAAAGATATTAATGACCTTGATATTTTTAAGGCTGAGGATAAATATAACGGCAACTTGAATGTTAATAATCTTGACACACAATTTAGCCACATAAATTTTCCTAGATCAGAATACATTCATCTGGACAATGTTTCATTACCTAGCAACAATGAAGTTACCATCCTAACTCTGAATATACGGTCAATTCCTACAAATTTGCAATCCTTTATCGATACTGTTCTATGTAATATAAACATTAAATGTAATATCCTTGGTCTTACAGAAATCAGGCTGAGCCCTCACCTTGTTTCCCTATACCAGTTGCCAGGCTACAAAATGTTCACTAATTGTAGGAACACACATGGTGGTGGTGTAGCCTTGTACATTTCTGATTGTTATGATTCCATAGCTCTTAGTGAATTTTCAATAGATACATTTATAGAATGTATTGGTGTTCAAACGACAATTATGAGTAAAAAAACATTATTATTATGTATTTATAGATCAGCGAGTGGCAACATAGATACATTTATAAATGCTGTTACGGATATTTATCTTAGCGTATGATAAAAAAATTCAAGGCATCTTTGCATTTGGTGATTTCAATTTAGATTTGTTAAAATGCAGTGACATTAATGTTCGGGAATTTTGTAATCTAATGTATTAATTTTCTTTATTTCCATTGACCACAAAACCTACACGAGTCACAGATACAACCGCCACAATTATTGACCACATATGGTCAACACAAGCAGAGGTAAATGTCGGGAACTATATAATTAATTCAGATATTTCAGACCATTTTCCAGTAATATCACAATTCAAACATGCAGTATGTGATCCCCCAGCATTCGTCAATAAGAGATGTATAACTGACTCAGCCCTCAATAACTTTAGTTATGATTTAGAAAAGGTGAATTGGAATAGCGTATTACAATGTAATTGTCCCACCGAATCCTTTAGTTTATTTTTCAATGAATTCAATATACTTTTTCAGAGACACTTTCCAATTAAGAAGATTACTGTAAGAAATAAGCACGTCTTAAGCCCATATATCACTCCTGCTCTAAAAAGGTGCATTACTGAAAAAAACAGGTTGGCAAGACTAACAAGTAAGTGGCCTCTAACATATAAAGAAACATACAGGCAATATAGAAACAACTTAACTAAAACATTAAAATTAGCCAAAAATGAATATTATAAAAACAAGCTAAAAAATAATCAAGGAAATCCCAAATCCCATTGGAATACCATAAACTCCCTTCTAGGCAGAACCAATAAAGCCAATAATACAATATCATTAGATCCACCTTGCACTAACATCTCAACTGTCTTTAATGAACATTTTATTAATCTTAGTAATTTAGAATCAAATTCTTCTGACGACGATTATATGAGGTATTTAAGTCAGTCCCCCGCCTTCTCTATGTACATGACCCCAACAAATACCGCCGAAGTAATCAATAATTTAAAGGCCCTAAAATCTAATTGTCCAGGATATGATGAAATTTCTCCTAAAATACTGAAACATTCATGTGAATCATTGGCCATCCCATTAACTTATATTATAATTATTAATCTAACACTAAAAAGAGGCATATTTCCTGATCATTTAAAAAAAGCCAAAGTCATTCCTATATTCAAGTCTGGTAATAGATGCGACATCAACAATTACAGGCCAATTTCAATCTTACCTGCTTTCAGTAAAGTATATGAAAAAATTATTGCGTCACGTTTAACTAACTACCCTGAAAAAAAATTCCTATTAAGTAAATATCAACACGGCTTTAGAGCAAATCACTCAACAGAAACTGCTATATTAAACTTTGTCAATAATGTGTATACCTTTTTGGAGGAGAAGCTTTATGTGGTTGGGATTTTCATTGATTTATCCAAAGCATTTGACTCATTAAATCATTGTATTTTGTTAGATAAATTAAAACATGTCGGGACAAGGGGTATACCGTTACAACTTTTTCGCTGTTACCTCTGTAACAGACCACAATCTGTTTTTTGTAATAATGATACATCACAATGTATATCTATATCCAGAGGTGTACCACAAGGCTCAATCATAGGACCAATTCTTTTTCTCATATATATAAATGATATAATTAATGCTAGCTTAAAATTTCAATATATTATATATGCCGACGATACTAACCTCTTACTAGCTGACAAAGACATCAATTCCCTACATTTAAACATAAATACAGAATTGAATTTAGTATCTCAATGGATAAAATGTAATAAATTAAAACTTAATGTTTCTAAAACTAATTATATATTTTTTCAGAATAGATCCATAACAAATATTCTTCCTCCATTACAGTTAGAAGGCGATACATTAAATCGAGTAAATCACACAAAATTCCTAGGTGTTTGCATAGATGAAAATCTGAACTGGAAATTGCACATAGAAGAGGTTTGTATGAGTCTCAAAAATTTGTGGAATAATGTACAAGATACGTTACAATCTTACTGTAGATGCATTACTTAGTATTTACTATACCTTGTGTTACCCTCACTTAACATACTGTGTGTCCATCTGGGCCAGCACATGGCCAACATTCTTATATAAGGTAAAAATTGCTCAGAAGAAAGTTGTCAGATGTATTCTTTTCTTAGGCAAATTTGACTCTGTCACTGAAATTATTTCTTCAATGAAAATGTTAACATTCGATTCAATACACAAATACTTTTCTTTATTATTGATTTATAAAATGTCTATTGCAAGTTATACAGGGAATGAAATTTTCAAATTTATTGACAATCTTCATCAGACTAGAAGCAATAATGTAGATTTGATTTGTCCACAGTTCAGAACAGCTTTATATAAAAACAGTATTTTATGTTCAGGCCCCAAGTTATTCAACAGCTTACCACTAAATATTAAAGCTTCAATTGAAACAAACAACTATTTAGCACTCAAAAGGGAAATAAGAAATTTCATACTTCAGAATTCTTAGCAGGGATATTTCGGAAAGTATGTATGTATGTAAAGTATGTATTGCAAAACTAACTACTTTATTTTACTTATTTATTTTTTATTATTTTATTTATTATTATTATTGCATTTGCATAAGTTATGTAATAACACATAATTCACACACTATTTTTTTTTTTACTACTATTCATAACATAGTACTGTCAAGGATAATTTTGCTATAGGCTAGGGTTTAGGCATGTCTGAATGCACCTATATTAAATGATATCTGCCTGTCAGGGAGCTTCGGCTCGACAGACACTTGCTATTATGCTATTATTAAAATTCTGTGCTTTTGTATATTTATATAGCAATAAATATTTACTTACTTACTTACTTACACACACACACACACACACACACACACACACACACACACACACACACACACACACACGAGTAACATGTGTGTTCCCTCAGGGGAATCACGCCTATAGTAGACATCCACCACTGTTTACTTTTTTTCTTGTCTTTGGACACAGATATGAACACTCTCTGGTGTTTTAATCGTGGTGTTTTAACAGATTGGCACAAAACAAACAGTGTGTTCTCTTTGTCCAGCTATATAGGCGAGGAAGCGGAGTAGAGAAGGAAGCGGAAGGGAGGTTTCTGCGCTGTCTACGTCACAACCAATCACAGCGCGTTCCGCGGCCACGTCATATTTTGGCCCCAAAAACTGCATATATCTCATTCATGGTGCATTTTTAAGCAAAATGAATATGAGTACAGTGATAAGTAGCTTATATTGCATCCAAAGCTTCACAAAACTCCTTGTTTTAGGTGTGAGTAAACGGGTACATTGGAATATACATTGGTAATGTTTTTTAAACGACAATGCAGCGTACCCCAAGGCAGTGTATAATCTCCAACACTATTTATTGCATACACCAGGAACCTACCAAACCTATTATACGCACAAACATCTCGTACGCAGACGACATAACACAAATAGAACACTACCCTGGAAAATAATAGGAAATACTCAACAGAAAGACTGCCAGAGAAGTTAGCCGCATAAACTCATACGAAAAACAATGGAAAATAAAAACAAACACAAATAAATTCACAATTATACGACTGGGAACAAAAACTAATGAAGAATTATAATAGACGAAGAGATGCTTGACACCCAAAACAAAGGAGATACACTTAGGGCCGATTTCTCAGTCCTTTGGTAAGCTCCCTAACCAAAAGCCTTACCAACCTGGTAACAGTCCTTACTAACATAGAGATCCGATTTCTCAGTCGTTGTTTTCTGAATTCGGAGCTGCCCAACATGGAAAGGATCCCAACCAAACAAAGACGGCAGATTCGGTACTGTTGGTATGCCTGAGTGGCGGAAAATGTAAATATTCCATCCAAAGTCAGTAAATAATTACTATTTACACACATATAAATAATAACGAGTATTTATAATATTCTACTTTAATCTATAAATTATATTACGTTATATTTAGTTATATATAAATAATATTATATTAAATTATATATAATTTAAATTTTAATTTTTAATTATTACTTTTATTTATAATAACAACTTCACCTATAACCACTTTTGTATATCCTACGCATATGTACCTACAATATTACTGAAGTATAGAAGAATATAGGGTGACATATAAAATAATTAATTAATGGCCGTGAAAAATATGTCGTCAACTTGTCAGGTGGTGACGTGCATTCACCGCGGTCATCCAAGTTCTAAACTTTTCCTCTTCTTTCATTAAAACCCTCTAACGTGTTGATGCATTGTCTGATCATTTTTTTCACCTTATTCAGAAGAAAATACTATAACCAAATGGAAGAATTAATTTGTGGTATTTGATAAATAATTGCATTAGTAAGCTTCGTTGGGGAGGCACTAGGCTCCCCAACTCGGCGTTACCAAAGGTTCCAATCTATGGTATCGATGCAAACCAACGGCGGCGCAAAAGACGACTGAAAAATCGGATTTGTTGTTGGGGATGGAAATGGCCGCTCATTGGTAAGGACCCCAACGAAAGGGGACGACTGAGAAATCGGCTGAGAAAATATATATATATATATATATATATATATATATATATATATATATATATATATATATATATATATATATAATTACACTATACTATATATATATAATATATATATATATATATATACTATACTATACTATATATATATATATATATATATATATATATATATATATATATATATATATATATATACTATTACTATACTATATATATATATATATATATATATATATATATATATATATATATATATATATATATATATATATATATAATATATATATATATATATTGATATTTCAGGGTGACAAAGACACTCGTCATACTTGGGGTTGTTTATGCGCAACGTTTCGCCAAAGGCACTTGGCATCATCAGGCTAAAAATAGTAAAAAATTTAATATATTGCAATGCTAAAAAGCGAACATCTAAAAAAAAAATTCTTAAGTAACAATAAAATATTCCTATATTATCTAAAATTACTAACTAATAAATAAAATATAATTTGTACTTAACGGACCTTGGTGTGTATGCTGTCTGAGTTGGTAGAGGACTGAATGAACACTATAGTCCTTGAGCCAGACCAAAAGTAATGCTCCGGCGGGGGGAGTAATTCTCATTATGATTTTCCATTAGACCAATGTCTCAAGTGTCAGAAAAGGTGTGATGGACATCTGAGAACGGTAGCTTAGTGCCCGGATGGACGCCATCTTTGAAACCACCCAGCTCGAAAATGCCCATTTGGTGGGGTACATTGTTGCACGTGTATCTGGACTTCTATACTAGCTATCGATGTGCGGTTGACGACTAAATATACGTCCAATGTGTACCGTCTAAATAAAAAATAATATGAAGCATTTTGTTATAGATTAATTATTATAAAAATCAATTATCGGAAAAAAATCATATATTTTTCAATATTTTATTATTAGACTTGTACTTTTTTTAGAAAAACACTGGTATGATTTTCCAAATTATGCATTTTGCTACACCGTTTATCTGTCTATAAAAATAACTCAACAAGTACAACATATCATCCACCACGAGTTTACAACAAATATATGTAAAGAGGCATAAAATGACTTAGGCCGCCGCTGGCATTATCTATTCTGACGATAACGCAAGTTAGGAATGTCGTACGGAGAGGATTTTAACACCATACGATATCTAATAAGCAGGCGGAAATTGTTACATAGGAAATCTGCACTTTGGTGGCCATCTTGGATTTCGAAATGGCCGCCAATTATATTAATTATTCATTACTAGAGTTTGGAAAGACGTATGGAGCTGATTTTAACACCCATACGATGTATATTCCTAATAAGCAAGCGGAGGTATCATTGAACATGTCATGTTTTAGTCAAATAACACCGGTATGATCTTCCAAATTATACATTTTGCTAAACCGTTTATCTGTCTATAAAGATTTTCAGGCAATTTGGCCTGCATTATAATAGAGAACAACATATGCTATACAATATACAGTGCACACAAAGTTAATCATCAGAGTCGCCATCAGAGTCATTGGCATCCTGAGCCCCGATAGCATCATCCTGCACCATGTTGGAGCATCCCTGCAGCTTACACACAACAGTGCACTTCAACCCATTCAGTATGCAGGAGCAATCTGACGGTCGACACGTCCTTCTGCATGTGCATGAGATGAGATTCAAGACGACATCTGGAGCTGGTAGACCCGCCATCCATCGGATTTTGAGCGAACCGCCATCATCGAGTTCCCAGCCATGTCCTGCTGATGGTGCTGGGACGTCTGGCAGGTTTTCAAGGCTGCGTCGCCAGATAGCCGCCTGATAGTTGACCCTAAGCGTATGCTGCATCAAGGAGTCTTCACAAGGCGGCAATTGTCCAGATTCGATCTGGCCCTTCTTTGCACAGAACATGTGATAACGGAGTGAATTAGCACCGACGATCTTCGTGTTCCTGGCGTACAGCTGACACGTGAAGGCCTGAATGCTATTGAAGACGTCTGTTGGTACATTCCACGAAGATCCCAGATCTGTGAATGCTTGAAGATACAGATCATTCGCTTGCACAAGCTTCAAAGCCTTTATCTTTCCTTGGCTAGCCAGAGCACTAACAGTGTCACACCCGCTCCATGCATGAAGCCCTGGCAATGCACTGCAAACTCCAGACCCCAATACCGCAGCCAACTTTGTTCAACTCAGCAGAACCATCGATAGTCAGCTCTTCATCAGACGAGGAACAAAGGTTCGAGTCAGAATGATTGACGTTTGGAAATGATTGACGTTGGAAAGAAAGCCAACTTTCCAACGTCAATCATTCTGACTCGAACCTTTGTTCCTCGTCTGATGAAGAGCTGACTATCGATGGTTCTGCTGAGTTGAACAAAGTTGGCTGCGGTATTGGGGTCTGGAGTTTGCAGTGCATTGCCAGGGCTTCATGCATGGAGCGGGTGTGACACTGTTAGTGCTCTGGCTAGCCAAGGAAAGATAAAGGCTTTGTATATTTAGTCGTCAACCGCACATCGATAGCTAGTATAGAAGTCCAGATACACGTGCAACAATGTACCCCACCAAATGGGCATTTTCGCGCTGGGTGGTTTCAAAGATGGCGTCGATCCGGGCACTAAGCTACCGTTCTCAGATGTCCATCATGCATTTTCTGATACCTGAGATATTGCCCTAATGGAAAATCATAATGAGAATTACTCCCCCCGCCGGAGCATTCACTTCAAAATATGGCCGGTTGGCTCAAGGACTACTAGTTTCGTGGGTAACATTTCAGCTTGTGTGGAGCGATCGAACCGAGAGTCGGGCAATCGAAACAGTGATAGTCATTTGAGTATATGTAGTTGGTGTGAAGTGACTTGGTTATTAGATCAGGGGACAGGTGCTTGATGTGTATGGATTCTATAATTTAGTGTCACTAGGGTTTGTGTGCCTTGGATAGGATACTAAAGTCATTCATAGAAAAAGGGTGATCTAAATCATGTGAGTGTGAGCGGATGCAGATGCAAGGTGAAGAAATGGTCGACCAGTAGTGCGAAAATCCGAAAGACCGTTTTCCAATTTCAACGTATTCCCTAAACTTTTCCTCTTCTTTCATTAAACCCTCTAACGTGTTGATGCATTGTCTGATCATTTTTTTCACCTTATTCAGAAGAAAATACTATAACCAAATGGAAGAATTAATTTGTGGTATTTGATAAATAATTGCATTAGTAGCTTCGTTGGGGAGGCACTAGGCTCCCCAACTCGGCGTTACCAAGGTTCCAATCTATGGTATCGATGCAAACCAACGGCGGCGCAAAAGACGACTGAAAAATCGGATTTGTTGTTGGGGATGGAAATGGCCGCTCATTGTAAGGACCCCAACGAAAGGGGACGACTGAGAAATCGGCTGAGAAATATATATATTTATATATATATTATATAATATATATATATATATATATATATATATATATATATATATATAATATATATACACTATACTATATATATATATATATATATATATATATATAACTATACTATACTATATATATATATATATATATATATATATATATATATATATATAATATATATATATATACATATATACTATATATATATAATATATATATATATATATATTATATATATATATATATATAATATATATATATATATATATATATTATATATATATATATATATTTGATATTTCAGGGTGACAAAGACACTCGTCATACTTGGGGTTGTTTATGCGCAACGTTTCGCCAAAGGCACTTGGCATCATCAGGCTAAAATAGTAAAAAATTTAATATATTGAATGCTAAAAAGCGAACATCTAAAAAAAAAATTCTTAAGTAAAAATAAAATATTCCTATATTATCTAAAATTACTAACTAATAAATAAAATAAAATTTGTACTTAACGGACCTTGGTGTGTATGCTGTCTGAGTTGGTAGAGGACTGAATGAACACTATAGTCCTTGAGCCAGACCAAAAGTAATGCTCCGGCGGGGGGAGTAATTCTCATTATGATTTTCCATTAGACCAATGTCTCAAGTGTCAGAAAAGGTGTGATGGACATCTGAGAACGGTAGCTTAGTGCCCGGATGGACGCCATCTTTGAAACCACCCAGCTCGAAAATGCCCATTTGGTGGGGTACATTGTTGCACGTGTATCTGGACTTCTATACTAGCTATCGATGTGCGGTTGACGACTAAATATACGTCCAATGTGTACCGTCTAAATAAAAAATAATATGAAGCATTTTGTTATAGATTAATTATTATAAAAATCAATTATCGGAAAAAAATCATATATTTTTCAATATTTTATTATTAGACTTGTACTTTTTTTAGTGAAACAACACTGGTATGATTTTCCAAATTATGCATTTTGCTACACCGTTTATCTGTCTATAAAAATAACTCAACAAGTACAACATATCATCCACCACGAGTTTACAACAAATATATGTAAAGAGGCATAAAATGACTTAGGCCGCCGCTGGCATTATCTATTCTGACGATAACGCAAGTTAGGAATGTCGTACGGAGAGGATTTTAACACCATACGATATCTAATAAGCAGGCGGAAATTGTTACATAGGAAATCTGCACTTTGGTGGCCATCTTGGATTTCGAAATGGCCGCCAATTATATTAATTATTCATTACTAGAGTTTGGAAAGACGTATGGAGCTGATTTTAACACCATACGATGTATATTCCTAATAAGCAAGCGGAGGTATCATTGAACATGTCATGTTTTAGTCAAATAACACCGGTATGATCTTCCAAATTATACATTTTGCTAAACCGTTTATCTGTCTATAAAGATTTTCAGGCAATTTGGCCTGCATTATAATAGAGAACAACATATGCTATACAATATACAGTGCACACAAAGTTAATCATCAGAGTCGCCATCAGAGTCATTGGCATCCTGAGCCCCGATAGCATCATCCTGCACCATGTTGGAGCATCCCTGCAGCTTACACACAACAGTGCACTTCAACCCATTCAGTATGCAGGAGCAATCTGACGGTCGACACGTCCTTCTGCATGTGCATGAGATGAGATTCAAGACGACATCTGGAGCTGGTAGACCCGCCATCCATCGGATTTTGAGCGAACCGCCATCATCGAGTTCCCAGCCATGTCCTGCTGATGGTGCTGGGACGTCTGCAGGTTTTCAAGGCTGCGTCGCCAGATAGCCGCCTGATAGTTGACCCTAAGCGTATGCTGCATCAAGGAGTCTTCACAAGGCGGCAATTGTCCAGATTCGATCTGGCCCTTCTTTGCACAGAACATGTGATAACGGAGTGAATTAGCACCGACGATCTTCGTGTTCCTGGCGTACAGCTGACACGTGAAGGCCTGAATGCTATTGAAGACGTCTGTTGGTACATTCCACGAAGATCCCAGATCTGTGAATGCTTGAAGATACAGATCATTCGCTTGCACAAGCTTCAAAGCCTTTATCTTTCCTTGGCTAGCCAGAGCACTAACAGTGTCACACCCGCTCCATGCATGAAGCCCTGGCAATGCACTGCAAACTCCAGACCCCAATACCGCAGCCAACTTTGTTCAACTCAGCAGAACCATCGATAGTCAGCTCTTCATCAGACGAGGAACAAAGGTTCGAGTCAGAATGATTGACGTTTGGAAATGATTGACGTTGGAAAGAAAGCCAACTTTCCAACGTCAATCATTCTGACTCGAACCTTTGTTCCTCGTCTGATGAAGAGCTGACTATCGATGGTTCTGCTGAGTTGAACAAAGTTGGCTGCGGTATTGGGGTCTGGAGTTTGCAGTGCATTGCCAGGGCTTCATGCATGGAGCGGGTGTGACACTGTTAGTGCTCTGGCTAGCCAAGGAAAGATAAAGGCTTTGTATATTTAGTCGTCAACCGCACATCGATAGCTAGTATAGAAGTCCAGATACACGTGCAACAATGTACCCCACCAAATGGGCATTTTCGCGCTGGGTGGTTTCAAAGATGGCGTCGATCCGGGCACTAAGCTACCGTTCTCAGATGTCCATCATGCATTTTCTGATACCTGAGATATTGCCCTAATGGAAAATCATAATGAGAATTACTCCCCCCGCCGGAGCATTCACTTCAAAATATGGCCGGTTGGCTCAAGGACTACTAGTTTCGTGGGTAACATTTCAGCTTGTGTGGAGCGATCGAACCGAGAGTCGGGCAATCGAAACAGTGATAGTCATTTGAGTATATGTAGTTGGTGTGAAGTGACTTGGTTATTAAGATCAGGGGACAGGTGCTTGATGTGTATGGATTCTAATAATTTAGTGTCACTAGGGTAGTGTGCCTTGGATAGGATACTAAAGTCATTCATAGAAAAAGGGTGATCTAAATCATGTGAGTGTGAGCGGATTGCAGATTGCGAAGGTGAAGAAATGGGTCGACCAGTACGTGCAGAAACACCTTTATGCTCAGAAAGCCTAAGGGTTAGATTCCTTGTCGTCTCGCCGACGTATCTAGCGTTACAACTAGAACATTTGAATTCGTAAATTATGTTAGAAATAAGGGTATTGAGTATGCATATACTCAAATGACTATCACTGTTTCGATTGCCCGACTCTCGGTTCGATCGCTCCACACAAGCTGAAATGTTACCCACGAAACTAGTGTTCATTCAGTCCTCTACCAACTCAGACAGCATACACACCAAGGTCCGTTAAGTACAAATTATATTTTATTTATTAGTTAGTAATTTTAGATAATATAGGAATATTTTATTGTTACTTAAGAAATAATTTTTTAGATGTTCGCTTTTTAGCATTGCAATATATTAAATTTTTAACTATTTTTAGCCTGATGATGCCAAGTGCCTTTGGCGAAACGTTGCGCATAAACAACCCCAAGTATGACGAGTGTCTTTGTCACCCTGAAATATCAAGATGTACTACCAACTAAGAAAACCAACTATATATATATATATATATATATATATATATATATATATATATATATATATATATATATATATATAATTACACATATATATATATATTGATGGTGACGAATTGAAATTAAATAGATTATGAAAAGATAACATAATAAGAAGATACAGCAATATTGAAAGGAAAGCACCAGCAAGCTTGATGTATTTACTTTATAAAACAAATATAACGAAAGATAAGTTAGGAAGAAGAAAAAACATATTAAGAGTGAAATATGATATGAATAATAAAGTAACAAGAGCACAGACGAACAAGAAACGTGTTAGATCGACGGACTAGAAACAAAAGAGATACCTTGCACCATGTAAAGCGACCAGACGCCATAATTGGTTTCCCTAATTATATATCAGTAAGTCCAGCTTTGGTATGCTGTAGGTCTACCCTCTGTCAGTCCAGTAAAGCCAATTGGTTGGCCAGCTAGTGTTATAGGCATTGTCGTTCATTTGATGACTACCTCTATAACTATCAATACATCTGACCGACTGACTGACCATGGAGTCGGATTGCAGTGAGGGAGCATTTCTCATCTCCAGAGAATTAATTAAGCCCCTCTCTCTCCTTCTCTCTCTCTCTCTCTCTCTCTCTCTCTCTCTCTCTCTCTCTCTCTCTCTCTCTCTCTCAATGGACTAATGTGAAATAACAGCTTTCAGAACCAGCAAGATTTGCATGTGTTAGTCACCAATGGTCTTGTCCACGCGAGCTGGCTCGCGATCGCCAGTTTCACCCTCTGAGTGCGAGCTTGCAGCTCATTATTACCGATCTTTGGGCAATGCTGGGACCTCACACACCACACACTCCCATCCCCTTGCTCAGGGGAGACAGTACTGCCCGAATTTCACAGCGGAAAAATCCCCGGGAATGAGCGGGGTCGGGGATCGAACGCTGGACCACAGAATGATGCCGGGCGCCCTAACCAACTGAGCCACACGGACGTGTATGTGTGTGTGTGTGTGTGTGTGTGTGTGTGTGTGTGTGTTCATCTAGTTCTATTCATCTAGTTGTATTTTACATGGCCAGAGCAATGCTCGTGTGGCCCCGTCTCCATATCAACATTTTTTATCATTCATCCTTAGTGCTTTGTGTTGGCCGAAACCAGCACCCCGGAGAGCAGGTCACAAACCCGGCTAACACCCGGTACCCATTCACTGTTGGGTGGACAGGGGCTCGGGTTTTAAGGAAACAACCCATATGTTTCCGCTCCGCCTGGGGATCGAACCCGGGACTTCTCGGTTGTGAACCGAGCGTGCTACCCCTACACCACGGAGTACCCTAATGTGTGTGTGTCTGTGTCTGTGTGTGTGTGTGTGTGTGTGTGTGTGTGTTTGTAAATCTGTGTATGTGTTTTACCATATCGTTGGTGATGATAGAAACAAGGGTAGTGATGTTAAAACATAGTACGATGTCACGTGTGTTTCCGTATGAAGATACAGGAACGGAAGTGTTGCATGGCTATGTCGTGGGGTTACATTAGTGTGGCGATATACTCATAATGTCGCTTGGTACACTAGAATGTCGATATATGCAATTGAATGCGATGCATGCAAATTTTCAATGGTGAGGCGGTGACAATGTGGTCAGCGCCTACAAGTGGGGTGCTCGGCGTGCTAATTTCGTTCCCCGAGGAGTGCCAAAACCTTTTTGTAATCGTCGAGGGGCTGAAGATCACCCACATGCTGCCCATTAACTTTACCTTCGACGGCGAGTGCATCGGAGGACACATGAAGGCAGCAATAGCTTCTAATCACAGGCGCCACTATAAATTTCCTGCCTGCGCCACCACGGGCGAGGGCCAACCATCACAGCCCTCACTTGAACCTCCAGGGCCTACCATCTGAGCCCTGGAGGTCATACTGCCTACACGGGCTATAGGCATTAATGTAGATAAAAGTGTTTATATTTGCGTTGCCATAAATGCTGATAATAACACATGCTAATCATGCTAAATAAATGTTGCCATGCCATTACGTAGTGAGGTCACGGTGTTATGGAGTGGATTGGTGTATTCCTTGTGCATGGCTCCAAAGTAGTCGTGGTACTATTCGTCGTCAGCCTGTTGTCATGTGGGAGTGGAGTGGTTTAGATAGGTTTGTAAAGTTTTCATTGTGCAGTACTATCTATTATATTAATAAAAGCGAAAGTGTGTGTATGTCTGTGTGTGTGTGGTATAGGTTCCGCCCCCCGTGGCGGAATCCCATCATATACCACATTTTTGGAACCAGGTTGACCAGGGGAAGGTTTTGAGCCCACTTGTGAGATGATCCGATCACTTTTTTTTTCTTTTTTTTAGCAGCCTATTAGCGATAATTGTGAAAAAAAGTGGGTTGCGAGAATTGAGGAAGCCTTGATGTAGGGTGATGGGTAATGGGTGAGTGAATGGGTGGGGTGATGGGTAATGGGTGTGGGGTGTGGGGTGAGTGAATGGGTGGGGGGTGATGGGTGATGGGTGAGGGAATAGATGGGGGGTGATGGGTAATGGGTGAGTGAATGGGTGTGTGGTGATGGGTAATGGGTGAGTGAATGGGTGGGGGGTGAGGGGTAATGGGTGAGTGAATGGGTGGGGGGTGATGGGTAATGGGTGAGTGAATGGGTTGGGGGTGATGTGAATGGGTTGGCGTTAATACATACATTTCTACATCCATGATTTCAGGAAAGTTAGAAGGGGCTATCTGGAGAGTCTGTGTTTGGTGGGCCGAAGGCCCACCAAACACAGGTGGTGGGGCGAAGGCCCACCAATAGCCCTCCGCAGGAGCTAGCCAAAAAGTCCGCCCGGAGGGCGGCTTTGCGGCTAGTAAAGACATATAGGGGAGGCGGTAGCAGAGTGATTAGCGTCTCCGAGTGGCGTTCGCGGTGACCCGAGTTCAATCCCGAGTGAGAATCCACTTCAAATTTTTCTGCACCGTCGAGTGGCCTAAGAACACCCACATGCTGCCCATTAATTAACTCTACCTTCGAGTGCGAGTGCATCGAAGGACACAGGGGGGCGGCATGAGCCTCTAAACACAGGCAGGCGCCACTATAAAAATCCTGCCTGCACCACAACGGGCGAGTCCCAACCATCACAGCCCTCAAGTGAACTTCCAGTAACTTCCAGTGCCTACCATATGATCCCTGGAGGTCACTGCCTACAGATGTTATAGGCATAAATGTAATATATATATATATATATATATATTATATATATATATATATATATATATATATATATATAATAATAATATAAGCGAAAGTGTGTGTGTGTCCGCGATAGGTGCCGCCCCCCGTGCCCCAATCCCATCATATGGCACAGTTTTGGAACCAGCTCGACCAGGGGCAACTTTTAAGCCCACTTATGAGATGATCCGATCACTTTTTTTCTTTTTTTTCAGCAGCCTATTAGCGAGAATTGTGAAAAAAAAATGTGGGTTGCGAGAATTGAGGAAACCTTGATGTCGGGTGATGGGTAATGGGTGAGTGAATGGGTGGGGTGATGGGTAATGGGTGTGGGGTGATGGGTAATGGGTGTGGGGTGATGGGTGAGTGAATGGGTGGGGGGTGATGGGTGATGGGTGAGGGAATAGGTGGAAGGTGATGGGTAATGGGTGAGTGAATGGGTGTGTGGTGATGGGTAATGGGTGGGTGAATGGGTGGGGGGTGATGGGTAATGGGTGAGTGAATGGGTGGGGGGTGATGGGTAAGGCGTTAATACATACATTTCTACATCCATGATTTCAGGAAAGTTAGAAGGGGCTATCTGGAGAGTCTGTGCTTGGTGGGCCTTCGGCCCACCAAACACACTCTCCAGAAAGCTGTGTTTGGTGGGCCTTCGGCCCACCAAACACAGGTGGTGGGCCGAAGGCCCACAGGCCCACCAATAGCCCTCCGCAGGAGCTAGCCAAAAAGTCCGCCCGGAGGGCGGCTTTGCGGCTAGTATATATATATATATATATATATATATATATATATATATATATATATATATATATATATATATATATATATATATATATATATATATATATATATATATATATATATATATATATATATAATATATAATATATATATATATATATATATATTTTATATATATATATATATATATATATATATATATATATATATATACCGTATATATATATATATATATATAATATATATATATATATATATATATATATATATAATATATACTATATATATATATATATATATATATATATATATATATATATATATATATGTAAATAAAGCAGGGGAAGTCGAAATTGAGTCACTGAAGGAGTTAATGTCAGCACTAGATAGAGAGATCCTGACTGCTGAGCTGTCTCATATTTTGTAACTATAAACGTGAAGCCAGTGCAGCTTTAGTCCTCTGTCCTAGCTATTGAGAGGATGCTCGCTCCATTTTATCAGTACGATGGACAGAGACTGACGGGGACGGAAGAAAAGTACGAAGGTAACGAAGAGCAGTAAACAAAGAACTTTTCATTCCGTGTTTCCAACATTACAAGTGTAGTTTCATTTTCATCTGTAGATGATAAACTTTCTGCAAGGTTTGTGTATGCATCTGCCTTTCGTTATTGTTAAAATTTCTATGGAGATTCCCTTCATTGCATTGCATCGATGGGCACAGCATGTCCATCTCATGAATGTGCAATTGTGCATACATACGTTTAGTCTTATTTTGTAAGCAATAATTATATTTTTGTCTTATTTCCAAACGACAGAAAAAAACCCATGCATTGCAGTGCACTATGCTACATATGAAATGTATTAAGTTCTCTGCTGTCAATGAATACACTCAGTAATACCGATAAGATGACGTGAAGCAAGTATTTCGTGTTATTTTCAGTGTCATTGTTGATATCATTTCACCATGTAATTCGGAAATTACGACAATCCTGATATATTGTGAATAGGTGGCCTATCAAATGTAGACAGCTGGCTGACATGAGGAGCGAGAAAAAATTAAGTATGAAAAATAATGCCCAGGTACTTAAACGTCACTTCTTTAAATGTGAAAACGAGCAGTTACTCCTTACACTAAAGATAACATATTATCAACCAGGGGTGGTATTCATATTCTTGCTAGCGCTTAGCAAAACACAGTTACCGCTCGAAATTTGTTTTTAAAGCCATCATTTTGCTGTAAACCACTAGCAGTGTATGCATATTCTTGTGAAGGGGGTTGAAAGTACTGTTAAGTTAGAAGCGGCCAGGAGCACTTCGTCGTCGTCGTAAGGAGCACGATCTCCTTAGCCAGAGTTTGCCCGCAGCTATCACGGCAGAACAACAATGACCCAACAAATAGCACAACAAACCCAGCGATGCAGGCGAGGTTTTCGTGATAGAAATGACATTTCAAGAGTACAGTGATGAAATGCCAGACTCACTCATATTATTCTTAACTTCTACATGGATTTTTCATTACAAAAATGTTGCCACAGCGAACCTTTAATGTTTGTTCTTAGTGTTGTTTAGGGCTGCGAGAATTTAAGGAACCCTGTGAGCCCTGGCGAGGTCCTGTGAGGTTATAACATGCGTGGCTGTCTTCTTCAGGATGGTGTAGAAGAGGCGGATGAGAGTATTGTCGGGAGGGATGGACGCCAGCAGGGTTAGCAGGGCAAAGGGGGTGACGTTCAGGGCGAGGAGTTAAGAGTGGGGAGCAACACGATGGGAGTGGAAGCCTACCTAGACACTGCAGCAGCAAGCTTGCAATGGTCTCCGCCTCTCCGGGAGTGTCCTGAACCAGGGGGAGTGATCGAGTGTCAGGGGACAATCGCAAGCGGCGCATGTGAGCCGAAAGTTTTTGTGTGGTTCAGACGAGGTGGACCAATGTTGGCGGCCACCGCCATCTTCCCATGTACTACGGGCATGCAGCGACAAGTTGATGCTTGAAAGAGTTGCCACAAACCGCCAACATCGATTAGTTTATCCCACTTTTGTGTTTATGGAATAAACACAAATTATAAATTACAGCAAAACAAGTTCTAAATTAAATTCGCCTCAAGGTAAATTTAGTAAATTTACCTTGAGGCGAATTTTGGTGAGGAAGTCGTAAGAAGCCGGCCGGCTTCTTGCCGGCTTCTCTCTCGCTTGCGTGCCTCGCCAGAGAACGGCTGACAGTTGCCAGCTTCTTGTCGGGGCTCGCCCGTTCGGCGATCACAGCTGATAGCTGTAAACAAAACAACCACACAATGACGATTGATTGATTGATTTAATGCCAAAAAAAAGGTGAATGTGCACACAATGACGAATTGTCATCTTCAACTCATATCCAACCACATCTTCTCTCATAAACATACTGAATTAAACGCAATGCTAGTCATTTCCACAATATATACCTATCAGCTGCTCTACCGTAGATAACACTATAGTCGCCAGTCACTTGCCACTGCACTAATGTCGCCAGGCACAATATATTACGAATTTTAGAGGTTAACTGCTGCCCTGATACAGGTTACAGGCAACATCGAGTCACTAGCTTCCCATGAGAACACTTACAAGTAATAATAGTTACTCAAAAGCTTAAATTATCCAAGTCAAAAACAGTCAGGAGTATGGTTTTTATCATGTATTATTTTATCAACTATTATTACTTGTAAGTATTCTCATGGGAAGCTAGTGACTCGATGTTGCCTGTAACGTATATCGGGGCAGCAGGTAAGCTGTAAAATTAGTGAAATACGATAGATGAATGGAGGGGTCTACAGGATTTTGCACTGATAAGATTTCGCGCAACACCGCCACGTGTTGTTTTTCTCTGACGTCACGTATCGTGACGTATGAGCCGAGAGAAGCCGTGAGAAGCGGGGCCCAGCAGGGCTCGCTTCCTCCGGCTTCTTACGGCTTGGCCCAGCTGGGCAAGCCATAAGAAGCCGGCTTCTTAAAAGTGCCTCGAGTTAACAGAAAACGCAAGCTGCAAGAAGCCGGCTTCTTACGGCTTCCTCACCAAAATTCGCCTTTGAATATATTATTAACTAGCCACCCTCCGGGCGGACTTTTTGGCTAGCTCCTGCGGAGGGCTAGTGGTGGGCCTTCGGCCCACCACCTTCGGCCCACCAAACACAGACTCTCCAGATAGCCCCTTCTAACTTTCCTGAAATCATGGATGTAGAAATGTATGTATTAACGCCAACCCATTCACATCACCCCCAACCCATTCACTCACCCATTACCCATCACCCCCCACCCATTCACTCACCCATTACCCATCACCCCCCCCCCATTCACTCACCCATTACCCATCACCACACACCCATTCACTCGCCCATTACCCATCACCCCCCATCTATTCCCTCACCCATCACCCATCATCCCCCACCCATTCACTCACCCATCACCCCACACCCATTACCCATCACCCCACCCATTCACTCACCCATTACCCATCACCCTACATCAAGGTTTCCTCAATTCTCGCAACCCACTTTTTTTCACAATTATCGCTAATAGGCTGCTAAAAAAAAAAAAAAAAGTGATCGGATCATCTCATAAGTGGGCTTAAAACCTTCCCCTGGTCAACCTGGTTCCAAAAATGTGGTATATGATGGGATTCCGCCACGGGGGGCGGAACCTATACCACACACACACACACAGACACACATACACACACACACACTTTCGCTTATATTATTATAGATGTTACTTACGCGCCAAATCATCCTTTATATCCGATTCCCGATATCCATTCCTACTTTTAGCAGAGTATGGCTACGTTAGCAAGCTAATCCCGCTAAAGTTAAAAGCATTTTGTCAAAGTATTATGAATAACTTCTTGACCATCATTGTGAGGTGGGAGTACTTTGAAGCACGATAGCAAAGCAAAAATATGAATACGGCTCCAGAAATTGCTCATGCTGCTGTTACATCCTGATGTTTATGCCTTCCCGCGAAATATGGCTGCCCTTTCAACTCCAAAATGTGGATTTAAAAATACAGACTACAACACTGGTATCGGATTACAATCACCACAGGTCCACTGCAGTCACTTTTTCTTCTAATTTTGTGTTCCTCTAACCATTTTATGGCGGCCATTACTACGCTACTGTGGCAGCGTGACAAACCTCCACAGCCGGTGCGATAAAATACATTTTTAGAAATTCAAAACAATATTCCACGTAAGAATGTTTTACTAGATCTAATCACTTAAAATGATTGATAAGTGGAATGTGTAGTTTAGATTAGAATATTCTTAATACCTTTACTTTGAATGATTAATAAATTTCCATAACACTGTTTTCATGACTATTACTTCCAACTTATTACGGGAGAAATACTGTATAATAATCCTTACTGTAATAAGAAATATTCAACCCAAATATAGTGTTGAAAGAGAAGAGAGAGAGAGAGATAGAAAGAGTGAGAGAGAGAGAGAGAGAGAGAGAGAGAGAGAGAGAGAGAGAGAGAGAGAGAGAGAGAGAGAGAGAGAGAGAGAGAGAGAGAGAGAGAGAGAATCGGACAGACAGTCCAGCCAGCAACACGAGGACACAGTCGCCCTGTCATCATCACCCTCTGCCTCCTGGTACGCTGCTGCAACAGCTTACCACCCCCTTCCCCAAGACCCATCCATCGCCCCGCACATACGGGACCGACTACACCGTCTCCGCCTCGGCTTTCCCTGCTTTGAAGAAATCCGTCAGGGCGCTGTTAGTCCAGCGGTTATACCAGAAACCTTGCAATGTTTCCCTAAAATCATTTCTATGCATTTTTCACTAGTTCATATCATCTAGTATCAGAATCCACTGGGTGTAGACTTCACACCGGCTTGCCTTTTTCAAAATCCAAGATGGCGCCCAAATTGCTGTCACAATGCTAGAAATGCTGTAACTTATGAACGAACTGGCATAGGAAGGTAATTTCGGTGTCTACACCTAGGTTCTCGGGGGCAAGGAATCTATTAATGAGGTTTTCATCTTAATTGGTGGTGATAGGATGAGTGATATGGAGTTTTAACGTCGCGTCAGCACTTTATTAGACTATATTGCGACTGTCAATTGTTTGCAATTTTACTATGAATATGGGGCAGACAGAAACCCGGGACCGCGGTAACCCGCTACTCTCCTCGAATGATCCCAGGGCATCTTTTAGGTGCATTCAGCCACAAATCTTCACACACCCCTAATGTCTGTAATTTCATTTCAATTGGTGGAGCTGTTGTCTCATAAAATCCAACAGCGCCACCAATAACCCATACATACAGTTACAAAAGTATTCGACAAGATGGTATGGTAAAACCGATAAAATTGAAACTAACATATCAGTAAAACATGATATTTATTAAATGGAACCGATTATGAAAATCTCATTACACTGTCAATATCATCTAATGTCAATAACCCAATTACAGTGACCAGTTTCAATAGTGTAGGGCAATATCAAGAATGAATTGCAGATTGCTGGTTCCGATATGACAATATTCTGTTTACTTAATAATAAAACACATTATGTAACTCCATCAAACCATATGTAATTAGTGTGCTACTAGTAAATAATAAGCATGTAATTATAGCAACATTTAAATGTCAATTAATTAAATGTTGTGTTAACAGTCATGTCCAGAACAAATTGACTAGAATAAAATGATATAAAAATACATAAACTGAATAGACATGATAGAAATATCAATGGTAATATGACTACAATCGTTTGACTCGAGAAACATATTAAGCTATTGTATGTAACAATGTATTCAATTAAGGAACGACTATTAAATGATAATGTAATCATCATACTTAGTATCATGTAACACGGTAAGAAAACGCCTTCTGCTTGAAAGTATGTGGCAAATTAACAACATGGTGCAATTAGTTGTCGTCCTCGTCAGACTCGCTGATCACATTCTCATCTTCACCATCAGTAGACACCTTCCTGTTAAATCGGTTGTTGCATTCCAATCTTGCCCCACAGGCACAGAAGATGGAGCATGCAACAAGGCGCCCGGTACATCCACAGTTGTTGCCTTTACAGGCTCTCTCTGATGCGTACCCACATCGTATAAGCTTCAGGACGGATTCAGGAGCTAATGGGGCTTCTCCAAGTACAGTGCGAGGAGATAAAGCTTTGTTCGCGTGGTCTGCCTCCCATCCAAACTCGACTGGGTTGAGAGGAGGAGGTTCCGATTGCAGGGCCGCATACCAGTGTGCAACCTGATAGTGACATCTCAGTACATTCTGAACAAATGCTTCAGTTGTTGGTGGGAGAGAGCAGAGTTTAGGAGCAGAGTTGGTACTTTTTCCAGTTTTTAGGGCCCACATGCGCTGGCGGCACTCTGTCATGGAATCGCAGTTGAGCTTGCTTCCATAGCATGCTACCATAAATGCAGTCGCTTCTATCTCGACTTGTTTCATATCAACATCAACTTTACCGAGAGTATCAAGCTTCAATTTCTTATGTGCTATGGATATTGCAGTGACCTTTCCAATTCCATATGTGGCTGCCACGGTGTCGCACCCACTAAGTGCATGCAGTGCGATAATCTGTGATGTGATATTGGGATGTTTCCTCGCTGTTGCTGGGATGTCAACACTGGTTCGTCCATAAATTGGAGATTCCATGATCATGGCACACTGCAGGTTTCGGTTATCATAATGGTAGAGAAGTAAGGCAAACACATCGGTGTCATCAGCAACAACGGATACTTTTGCATGTGGATCATGACCAATGAAAATGGCCTGCTGTGTCATGCGGATGTCTGCTTCCTCGTGCTTGGAAACCAGTTCCGGTTGAGGTTGTTTTTGCCCTTTGAATAAATACTTCAGTCGGAATGTCATCGTCTCCAGACACTACAAGGTGATGATCATGTGTGGCATTACTGAGGAAATCCTCGTCGTTCAGGATTTGTTCACATAACAGGTGGTTCAACTGCACTTTGTTTTGTGTACATTTGAGGACTGAATCACGGGCTGGAAGTGGTGAATTCAGGTTGAGCTTATGGACCCTTGAAGATGTGTTGTCTTGCGCTGTTCGCGTGCCACTCTTGGTTGAGTATTCCAGGTATCTGTCAAATGCCAGATACAGACGTTCATGATATTTTTTCAAACACAGATATTTCGTTCAGATGCAGATTCGTTCAGATGGTATTACATTTATACGATTATGGTCGCAATATCTATAATAATATAAGCGAAAGTGTGTCTCTCTGTCTGTCTGTCTGTCCGCGATAGGTGCCGCCCCCCGTGGCGGAATCCCATCATATGTCACAGTTTTGGAACCAGCTCGACTAGAGGAAGGTTTTAAGCCCACTTATGAGATGATCCAATCACTTTTTTTTTTTTTTTTTTTTAGCAGCCTATTAGCGAGAATTGTGAAAAAAAATGTGGGTTGCGAGAATTGAGGAAACCTGTGAGTAGGGTGTGGGTAATGGGTGATGTGAATGGGTGGGGTGATGGGTAATGGGTGAGTGAATGGGTGGGGTGATGGGTAATGGGTGAGTGAATGGGTGGGGTGATGGGTAATGGTTGTGGGGTGATGGGTGAGTGAATGGGTGTGTGGTGATGGGTAATGGGTGAGTGAATGGGTGGGGGGTAATGGGTGAGTGAATGGGGGGGGGGGGAATACATACATTTCTACATCCATGATTTCAGGAAAGTTAGAAGGAGCTATCTGAAGAGTCTGTGTTTGGTGGGCCTTCGGCCCACCAAACACAGGTGGTGGGCCGTAGGCCCACCAATAACCCTAATGGGTGAGTGAATGGGTGGGGGGTGATGGGTAATGGGTGAGTGAATGGGTTGGGGGTGATGTGAATGGGATGGCATTAATACATACATTTCTACATCCATGATTTCAGGAAAGCTAGAAGGGGCTATCTGGAGAGTCTGTGTTTGGTGGGCCGAAGGCCCACCAAAGACAGGTGGTGGGCCGAAGGCCCACCATAATAATATAAGCGAAAGTGTGTGTGTGTGTGTGTGTGTGTGTGTGTGTGTGTGTGTGTGTCTGTCTGTCTGTCTGTCTGTCGCGCCCGGAGGGCGGCTTTCCGGCTAGTAGTCTAATAAAGTGCTGACGCGACGTTAAAACTCAATATCACTCACCCTATCACCACCAATTAGAGAGAACTGCAACTCCGAAATGCCAGGGGTCGCTGGCAGTTTTAACTCACAATTTGGTGAAAAGTTGGTCAACTTGAAAGAAAAATATGGGCTTACTCCACTGCACTTAAAACACAAAAGTATAATATTAAGAACGATTTTCTTCTATATGTATATTGTATAGAAGCCTGATTCTGTAAAACATTGTATATAACCAAATAACCAAGCAGGTTATAGTTGAGGAGGCGAGGTAAATGCTACTCTATGATATTATATAGTCAATAACGTATGTTTAGAAGTTATCTATACCTAGGCAGTCATATGTTCCTGTTATTATTATGTATCAATCAGATAGAAAGCCTGGAAGTGCAATGAGTCGACGCGTGAAGTGGCAATGTTTTGATTCAATCTCCCCGCCACAATCTCCCCGCCCACCACTCCCCGCCGCGGCGTGTCGCCTCCACAATTATAACCTACATTGTCGCAGCAACAAGCCGATTTCGGCATTCTTTATTCTTCGTTTTTCCAAGGAATTGCTTATTGTATTTTGACAAGCGTTTGCCAGACGCAGCAGTACTGTCTTAGAAAACAGTGTGAACATCGCCCAAATTTTACATACCACAATATACATGTAAAAAATATATTAAGCTTTGCTACTCGAGGCGAGTAATTTGCATTAAATTGCTATTATAGAACGTTCCATCGTAATGCATGTCATCCATATAATTAGTAGAACAACAGAAGAACTATATTTTTTGGTATTCAGATGCGGTGCATCAATGTTTATCGCGAAATTAATTTATGAAAAATATTAGTCGCGGAGCCAAAACACAGTAGACCAACCTTTGAGTTAAAACTGCCAGCGACCACTGGCATTTCTCGAGTTTCAGATCATTGGAATTAAGATGAAAACCTCATTAATAGATTCCTTGCCCCCGAGAACCTAGGTGTAGACACCGAGATCACCTTCCTATGCCAGTTCGTTCATAAGTTACAGCATTTCTAGCATTGTGACAGCAATTTGGGCGCCATCTTGGATTTTGAAAAAGGCAAGCCGGTGTAAAGTATACACCCAGTGGATTCTGATAGTAGATGATATGAACTAGTGAAAAATGCAAAGAAATGATTTTAGGGAGACATTGCAAGCTTTTCAGAAAATACGGCATTCTACCACTGGACTGCGAGGCAACTAGTGCGGCAGTCAGAGAGGGGTACCGTGCAATAGAGTCCACATAAAATATATTCACATTTTCATGACCTTAGGACCCTACTAAACAATATTAGGGAGGGTGTCGCGGCGTCGCCCTGACACACTTGAGCATTTTCCATAAAACCCATTGATATGCAAATTACCTGGCGCCATCATCGGAACTTTTAATTTTGCTCAAATCTCTGTAAGTTCTTGTCATATCTTTGAGAAATAGGTGTCTATACCCATGTTTTCATGGTCAAGGATTAAGATGAACAGGCCAAAATAAACGTTCATTGATTTGTTGAGAACTTATTGAAAATTAAATTAAATTAAAACCAAAATACGAATGTTATCAAGTTGCCTCCATCGATTACTTACGAATAATAATCCAAGATATATACAAAGAGAGTAGTTTTCTCATTGCAGTCATATTAAGAAAGGCCATGATTTATGACAATTGCAACACCTCAAATAAATCACTGCCTTGCATAAAATCAATTGTGATCCAGTGGTGTACAGTTGCTTAGATATGAAACAGGGACAAATGCTTTGGAGAGATTGTCGTATTTAACAACTATAGCAGATGAACATATCATATACTTGCTACACACAAAAGAATATATGAAACTGGGACAAATGCCTTGGAGAGATTGTCGTATTAAACAACTATAGCAGATTAACATATCATACTTGTAACAAAATATTGCCCTATCCACGTCCAACAACTTAAACACAAAAGGGTAAACTCACAATGTTACTCTACAACTGGCCAAAAACAATTGAGTATTATTCTTGTCACTCATCCTCGGTACATTTTCCTGGTTTATGTCTTGGCATCTGTACATAGGGTTCAAAAAGTGATGAATGACTCAATATCATGCCTTTCTACATCTGTTTTCAAGGCTAAGATTGTCTCTTCGTTTCTACACTTTGATTCTCCATGACACAAACAAAATATTGTGCATGGAAGTTTGGCGGCATTACAACGACATTGAGCTGTTAAGCATGGGTTTGAAGAAGAGCAACGACAGTGAATCAGCTCAAGTACTTCTTTAGGAGCTATTGGCGTATTTGCAGGCAATAACAAAGGAATTAGTGACTTTGAAAATTCTTCGGACTTCTATCCATACTTGGTGGGGTCCATCATGGGGGGTTCAGCTTCACAGGCTGATAACCAAATAGCAGTTTGAATATGGGCTCGTAGTACATTTAATTCAAAAGCTTCTGTTGTAGGTGGGAGACTCTTCAAGTTAGGGGCTGAAGTTGCCTTTCGCCTTACTGTCTTAGCTGACCAGACATTGCCTGTCAATTAGTGCCCTTTCTGACCCAGTGCTCTCCATAGACAACACGCATGACAGTCCAAGCTTGTGGAAGAACTACAGTAGCAGCACGAATACATCTGTATCATCACATTTTACTCTAATGCTCTTTGTACCCCCATTTGCTATATGGACAACTTGCTGAATTATGATTACATCAGCCTCTTTGTGTGTTGTGCGAAGATCGTTCAGCTCTTTTTGCTTCCCTTTATATATCTCAATTGGAGTGGGTTCCTTTCCAGTAATTACCAATTTGTTGTTAAATGTTTTTTCCTGGCTAACAACCACAAGTTGGTGGCAACTCAATTCTGTCAATTGGATCTTGTTCTCAGTGACAGTAAGTGGTACTTTCTGGGGTGGAAGAGGTGTTGTTAAGCCCAACCTGTGTCTTCTGCTAGCAAACTGGCCAACTCTGACCAATCTTGCACCACTCTTGATGCTGTAGCCATAATACCTGTTGTTATGTTCACGTCCTTGATGACGTACCTGTAACAAGTTACCAGAGTTGAGTTGTCTGTCTGCAGTACATAATATGGTTATGTTATATAGATCCCATACTCCTCGCCGGATCCTCGATAAAGTGTTGGGGAGATGGAGACGGTATTCACAAAACCTCAGAGAAGACAAATGCAGTAAAAAGGGCTAAGGAGCCCCAAAATGTAGGAGAACTGAGAGCATTTATGGGGCTAGTTACTTTCTACGGTAGATTTGTTCCTAACCTTGCTATGATTGCTCACTCCCTGTATAATCTTTTAAAAAAGGATACTGAATGGTACTGGTCAACAGCCTGTAGGGAAGCAATTCAGAAGATAAAGGAAGAAATCACCTCTCCCAGATTCCTTGTTCATTTTCAACCTAGTCTACCATTAAAGCTAGTATGTGATGCATCTTCTCATGGATTAGGGGCAGTCCTTGCTCATGTAATGCCAGACGAGTCAGGGAGGCCAATAGCCTTTGCCTCTCGTTCTCTCAACCAGGCTGAAAGAAATTACTCCCAGATAGAGAAAGAAGGGTTAGCTTTAGTGTATGGAGGGAAAAAGTTTCATATGTATTTATATGGAAAAGAAAAATTTACACTTGTTACAGACTACCAGCCTCTTCTCACTATTTTGGGTCCAAAGGCTGGGTTACCAACACTGGTAGCAGCTATGACTTAGAGTATCGGCCCACCAAAAAGATGGGGAATGCTGATGCACTATCGCGTTTACCCATAGACTCGGCTCCAGACCACAATGAGAGAAATGTACTGTTGATAGAAAGTTATGGCCTACCCGTTACAGCAAGAGCAATTGAACAGGCAACCAAGCAAGACCCAGTCCTATCACAATTACTTCAAGGGTTAGTTACGAGCCATAGCCAGGTCTCAGATCGGAGCGACTGTGATCCTTACATAAGGGTGTGGTCAGAGTTGTCGGTAGAACAGGGATGCATACTTAGGGGAGCTAGGGTAGTAATGCCGGAAAAGTTGAGAGACCAGTTTCTTAAGGACCTTCATGCAGACCATCAGGGAATTGTGAGATCAAAAGCAGTTGCTAGAACTTATGTTTGGTGGCCAGGTATGGACAAACAAATTGAGATGTATGTTAGACAATGCCCCTCATGTGCGGCACATCAGAATGAACCTAAGGCAGCTCGTATGCATCCATGGGAATACCCAAGACATGCGTGGCAAAGGTTACACATTGATTTTGCTAGACCTTTCCTAGGCCATTCATTCTTAATCATAGTGGATGCTTTCAGCAAGTGGCCAGAAGTTATACCAATGCAGTCCACTACCACCCAAGCTACAATTACTGCACTAATGCCAATCTTTGCCACACATGGTCTTCCAACTCGGATTGTGACAGATAATGGACCCCAGTTCTGTATAAATGAGTTTTCAGATTTTTTGAACATAAATGGAATTTACCATACCAGATCAGCCCCGTACCATCCGAATACGAATGGCGAAGCTGAACGCTTTGTACAAACGTTCAAACATAACATGAAATGCCGGGGTGCAAATTCTGCTAATACAAGATACAACATTAGCAGAATTTGCACCCCGGCATTTCATGTTATGTTTGAACGTTTGTACAAAGCGTTCAGCTTCGCCATTCGTACTCGGATGGTACGGGGTTGATCTGGTATGGTAAATTCCATTTATGTTCAAAAAATCTGAAAACTCCCTTGAACAGAACTGAGGTCCATTATCTGTCACAATCCGAGTTAGAAGACCATGTGTGGCAAAGATTGGCATTAGTGCAGTAATTGTAGCTTGTAATACGTATACCTCTGAAAATTGTGCCTTTTCCAAAACGTAGAGGCAAACGTTGTTGATATAGTCGTTGATATAGTTGTTGATATATGTTGGACTGTCCCTTTGGTTGGCCAGTGTACTACCCAGAGAATGCACTTCCATCAACGACTGTTGCATATGATGTGGGGACTAATCGTGCAGATGTCTCAACTTTCAGTTGCTGCTTCATGACCGCCTTAGCCTTTGTTATTCTCATTGCCCCTTTATTGTCAAACATGGCAGTTGGCATCGGAGCCAGTTCATGTCTCAACAATTCGTGAAAGTTAATGTCTCTTGTAATTTTTAGTCCAAGAACACGGGAGTAGATCAAGGTGGCATCGAATACCTCTGTAGATCCTAACCATATGGACTTCCTGGTCTCCCATTGTTACTGCCTTTTTGGGTATTGTAGAGTAGAATCCTGATGGCCAAGTAACTGCATATTTTGGCATTTGTTCCTTTCCAATTTCCACTGAATTGTGAACGTTTACTTTGTCAGATGCAATCCTGTCAGTGGCAATGTTGATAAGGGATATATAAGTTGATATATCATTATAGTTTTGTCTCTAGTTATTTTCATTGTTTATTGGATTTGGTGCATCACATCAAACATTAAAAATTGAGATTGAGCAGTTCAAGTTTCCAGTTCATGTTTGGTCGTTTTCTCACCATATTTGTATGTACACGATGGATTTGTATTTGTATTTTGTACAACAATTGTATTTTGGCTGTATTTTCATTTAATTTTCAATAAGTCCTCAACAAATCAATGAACGTTTATTTTGAGCTGTTCATCTTAATCCTTGACCATGAAAACATGGGTATAGACACCTATTTCTCAAAGATATGACAATAACTTACAGATATTTGAACAAAATTAAAAGTTCCGATAATGGCACCAGGTAATTTGCATATCAATGGGTTTTATGGAAAATGCTCAAGTGTGTCAGGGCGACACCCTCCCTAATATTGTTTATGGCGAATTTCGCCATAAGTCATTGATCATTGAAAATCTCCATAAGTGGTGCAGTTTTTCCATAAACTCTCCATAAGCGCTATGGGAGGTCCGGAGCTCTCATAAGGATCCTTATGTTGACATAAGCCGTCAACATGGCAGCAAAACAACGCTTCCAGCAGCGCCAACCCAGGAATTTTCGTGTCAGAAGAGACATTCTCGGCGAATTGAGTGACGAAGAACTTGTCAAGAGGTATCGGCTGAACCATGAGGGAATTATGTATGTCACTCTCGTGAATACATTCCTCTAGAGTAAATAAAAAAGGAACCATACACTGACAGCGTGAATGAAAATTATAAAAGCGTTATGATTGTTTCCTCGCCACTGGCAAGATGCAGCAGTACAGCTGCTGCAGTGAACCATGGAGCAGCAGGAAAATACAGGGAAAATACTTGCCCAAGGCCCTCCATGGTAATACTCTCGTATACCCAAATTCTCGGCGAGACTAACAACCGAGAATTCTCGCCGACGGAAATTATCGACGACAGTTCCACTTCTACTAATAGATGAAATGGATGAATAAAGGGTTTTCATTGTTTATTTGACACAACATTTTTCGAAGGCATTATTATTTTTTATTTAGTATTGATATGTTTATAATAAATTTAGCTCTTGTTTTGGGCAGAAATGAAGGTAAAGATTCGCTTTAACTACGCAGTCATATCTACCTTCTGTAGGGCTATAATTTCAGCTTCAGCACGTAGTGGAGATACTACTTACCTCCGGAAAAAACAAAAATATAATACTTGGAAACCAGGGTAATTTTTTACACTAGAACCAGAATTCCCTACACAATTGGGATTGTTCTTTCTGGTTACCTTAATGGATTTTAAGAAACTCAATGAGTTTCTGTCGCAAATCATTACTTTTGGAGATATCAAATGTTTTTAGTAGGAAGCGTACTATAGGACATATGAAATGAACTAACCTAACCCTACCTTTAGATTCACTAACCTAACCTAACCCCACCTTTAGATTACTAACCTAACTCAACCTTTATTTCACTAACCTAACCCCACCTTTAGATTCACTACTCTAACCTAATCTAACCTAACCCCACGTTTAAACCTTCTAACTAAAGCCAAATCCTCATTGGAAAGTGTCCGCGGCAAGGGAAGAAAAGCAGAGGCGATGCAGGTCACAAGAGGAAGAAGAGTGAGACGCACGTAAACACTTGTCTTTTTCCTCCCTAGAAATAACAGGTAATATTGTAGTGTTTGCCCATACTCCCCCCTCTCCCCAAAAACAAGTTTGTGGACCTTTGGGGAATGTGGGATATTTGGCTGGGGTACAAAATATGCGTTGCAACTACATAGTTATTGAGTTATGTGGTGGCGTAAAAATTCCCTAGATCTAGGGATAACTTATTGGATTTCTTCTAAGTCCCGAAACGTGTGGACCTGCTGACGATTCTCACAAACAGAATGACCGGAGTATCGAGCCCCCCCACCCTCCTCCACCCCTCCCACTAAGAAGTAATGCAAAAAAAAAAAAAGTTACCGGATGTGTCGAGGGCCCCCATTAGGTTAGGTTAGATTATCGCTACGTTAGGTTAGATTATCGGGGGCCGAGGGGGTCAGAGCCCCCCGCTAGGAGGTTAGGTTTAATTTGCTTAGGTTAGGTTAGGAGATTGGCTCGGAGCTTGAAGGTTAGGCAAATTTCCCATATATAGAGAAAATTACCGTAGATCTATGGAATTTTGACTCCTACATAACTACAAAAATACGTGCTTCCGACGCATTACTTAGTCCCCACCCTAAAACCCCGTATTCCCACAGGTCCCCAATCTTGTTTGGGGGATGGGGGAGAGTATGGGCAAACGCTAGAAATTGACCAAATAGCATATATTTCCAAAAATAATGGCGGAAGGGTGACGGAAGGATACAAAACAGGTAAACCACGTAGTAAAGGAGAAGGAGAAAGAAGCAATAGCCAAGCAGGAAGTGATGACCAGACAGAGATACGGCATTATACGTAGCTAGAGATACGGCATCTTTGCCTACGTAGCTACGTATACTGCAGTATCTCTGTCTGGTCATCACTCCCTCCCTGGCTTTTGCTCCTTTCTCCTTCTTTACTACGCGGTTTACCTGTTGTTTATCTGTAAAGGTTTATATTTTTACTGGGGGTTTTAAGTACTTAGACTTAACTTACCGCTCAATAATTAAATCACCTTCGGGTTGTTTGTTTGAAACTCACTATGAAGCTATCAGTCCAGGAATACATACAGGGTAAACAATAAACACTTGGTAAACACCTTATCTAGTTTATTTACAAGATCTACACATAACAAAAATAGCACCCCCAACACAAGATTCATCCACTCAATCACGCCCTAAATATCTTCCCTACATACGCCTACGATAACCTACTGTCTGGTATCTGGCTGGGGAATAGATATAAGGGGTTATGGGTTATCTCACGTTCTCGCCGAGGAACCTGTAGCCCTTGTCCTCGCGGCGGTGTACACACGTGGTCGACTTCCTGTCTAGCGACTCGCTCCTTGCTCCCAGCTCGCGTCTGCCCCAACCAAACCCTCCTTCTCCTCGCGGTATGGCTTGCCCTGCGTCTGTTAGCAGGAATCAAGCACCAGACACGCGGGGAACTGGAAGGAGGTGGCAAGAGGTCCAGAAGACGTCCTCGGCTGGGGGAGATGTAGTCGTGGCCGTGACCTGTAACAGAGTGGGGACGAGGCAGGCCGCCCTGCCTCGACCTGGTTGCTCCAAGATGGCGGCTGGTGGCGAGTTGCCACTTCGGCTCATCTTAAACATATTTTCTATACCCTTTTTCTTATTACGCATGCCTGATTTCCTATCAGCCACCACATGCAATTTACTTCAGGCGTTTCTGCTAGCGCACCCCGCTACTCGTGGGGAGACAACTATGAGCCTAAAGCCCTCCACAGAGAATTTTGCGCCATCAGGGAAATAACAAACACTGCGGTTTTGTCCACGGATTTAAACAAAATTATGGCTTTGCGCTCTCGATATGGAGAAAGCATCTTGTGGAAAATAGGAGCAATAGGATTGAAACTTTACATAGTTGGTGGAGATTAACATGGTTTTGTTATAGGCAGGTAGAGAAAAGTCCAGTCAATGTTTAAGGTCGATAATAAGTTTATCCACGTAAAAAATTAGGTATTAATAGACGTCTAAAAAATGTTTACCAGCCGTAACTCATTTAAATTTTCTTCGTTTTGATTTCAATCGTTAAACAATACAAGAGGACACTTCTACTAATGTCTTGTAAGTTCTTGTACTATGTAGCTATGTATTTCAGCTCTGTATATTGAATTAGAGCGTGCATTAAAAATAAATGTCAAATAATATGCGTTTGGGGTGGGAAAATTGCAGCAATTTTTCGTGCGGCAATTTCGACAAAGACCGACACATCCGACATCATAAATTGTCATTAGAACTCGCAATTATATCCGAGTTTGGGCCGCAATTGCGTTGCCGGGTGTAATATTGCCAGAAAAATTGTCCGTGTGACCGCGCCTTAAAACCCCTCCCACAGACTGGAATCCTTTCCCGCCACCAGAAAAAACATTAACTGGTATCTCCCAGTATTAACAAAAGCTTGGTGCTACGCGCACGCAATGGGGATACTAGCACTTGAATGGCTGAAATTAAGTCTAGCCATTACAGTATCCTTCCGTCATACTTTTACCATTACTTTTGGAGATATAACATGTTATTTATAGGGAGGAGAGAGACAAGTCTGACAAGTGTTTACATCGTTCCCGCATAAAACGTTTCTACGGGATGTTATTTACAGGTATATATGAATGAATCCTTTTAAAATGCTTTATTTTCAGTCCGTAAGGTTCTCACAGAATTTATAGCTTACATTTTACTGATTTCAAGCGTTATTTCATGATCTAAGAGACATTTTAGGGTAATGTAAGTTCTAAGTTTAGCGGGAAGTTATGTCAGCCGGAACTGCTAGACCCATAGCTATGGGGGAAATTAACTCTATAGCTATGGAGATCTTATGGCTGAAATCATGTTATGTCGAGACTTATGGGAATCCCATAGCCTTATCATAAATACCCGGCCAGATCTGTCCCTCTGGCCACTCTCACCTCTACCGTTCGGGAGTACCCCCCCCCCCCCCCCCCCCCAAGGTAGCTCCCACACTGCCTTTTTTTGTGTGTAATGCCATAATAGCACAGGCGGGCTGCTATAGGCAAGAGCTCGCGTCAACCACAGTGTTGACAAAATATTAACAACAACAGACTGACAGACAGATGGAAAGACAAATTTATTGAATAAATGATTGTTTTATATTGAAAATTCTAGCATGGCATCATAAGACCTAAAGGTCATATGGTGTGGAACATTACGTATATTGCGTATATATATATATATATATATATATATATATATATATATATATATATATATATATATATATTTTTTTTACATGTGTGCCTATAGCGCCTGTAGGCAGTGGTGACCCAGGGGTCGGATGGTAGGCTCTGGAGGTTCACTTGAGGGCTGTGATGGTTGGTCCTCGCCCGTGGTGGCGCAGGCAGGATTTTTATAGTGACGCCTGTGATTATAAGCTCATGCCGCCCCCCTGTGTCATCCGATGCACTCGCAATCGAAGGTAGAGTTAATGGCCAGGGCATGTGGATGTTCTTTGGCCACTCGACGGTGCAGAAGGGTTTTGGTTTTCCTCGGGGATCGAACTCGGGTCACCGAGAACGCCAGTCGGAGACGCTAACCACTCTGCTGCCGCCTCCCCATATATACATATTATATATATATATATATATATATATATATATATATATATATATATATAATATATATATATATATATATATATATATATATATATATATATATATATATATATATATACATATATATATATATATTATTATATATATATATATATATAATTATTATATCTATCTATATATATATAATTACTCTTCTCTTCTTCTCTTCTATTCCTCTCTCTCTCTCTCTCTCTATATATATATATATATATATATATATATATATATATATATATATATATAGAAGAGAGAGAGAGAGAGAGAGAGAGAGAGAGAGAGAGAGAGTATATACGGGCAGGAGATTTTCTCTGAGACAGATCTCGTTAAAAGTGATAGCTAGCTAGTTCAGTGTTTATTATCTTAGAGATATTTTCTCTTTGTCTTAAGAGTGTCTTATTCTCTTTTGAAATCACTTTTATGACTTCCCCGTAGCTTGTCATGTTTGCTGTATCGCGATTTCGGGTCTAAGAACCCTTCTTCAGCAGCATATGGAAGATGTTTTATCCTCAGGAGTTGAGGTGAGCATGATTAAGATGCGAAGGGGAAGCGCTATTTATAGCCGGTCTGCCTCCCACGCAGCCTTTTAAACCGATGTCGTTGATTGGTAATAGCTTTTGCTTCTCGTCTTCTGAGTGGGAGACGCTGATTGGTTTTTTGGTCTTCGCTTGGCTTTCCTGGAGTAGGTGTTATTTGCTTTTGTTCTTTTCATGCTGGGTAGGAGCTTGTAGGTCTTTTTCCCTGTACGTTATAGTGGGGTTATGCCATGTATTCCCGTAGGATTTTTGTGCTAAAATTTATTTTTTGCAGTTCTGGCTTCTATAGGTATCAGATTAACAGAAAAAGATGGGGTCCCAATTTTCAGACCCCTCACCCCCTTTCTGGGGGTTCATTCCTTTTTTGGCACCCCCAGGATTGGTCTCTGGTAACACTAAGCAAAAAAATTTCAACATTTTCTTTGTTACAGACACGTGAACTACTGATTCCTACTAAATTGCTGATGCGATGTCAGGTCTGATATTAAATTTCTCTATCACGTCCAGATTTGGTAAACCCGGGAAACCTCTATTTTTCGTTGTTTTCTCACCCGCTTTCTTTTACAAAAGCCGTCTAAGCTACTTTCCATGCCACGTTTATGCTAGGCATACTTAATAATGTTAACAGGTTGTCCTTTCCTCCTTTATTCTGGCTTAAGACAGACAGGGGGAGTTGCACTGACGGATTTAAACCACCCCCTGCGCCCAACCATCCCCCCAAGCGCGTTAGTATTTAGCGATACGTCCGATTTTGCGATACTGTCAAAATCGGACGTAAAATAAATCAGTTTTTCATCAATGTCCATATTTGAAATGTCCTCCCGAATAGCGTTTGCGCAATCATGCATAGCATTTACAGAGAGGAGTACAGGGCAGGCCATCTTCAGCGGGCTACACCTATTTAGTCCAGTAAAAATTTATGAATGGACCCACCACAAATTGCAAGAAACGAAGTTTAAAATTTTTTCTGAAACCTTGATGCCTACTGAATATCTGCCCAAGATTATACTTAAATATTTTGAGTGGAACATGGTTTTTCAGGTCATTTGCGTTTTTTTTTTACTTTTTCGGACTACCGCAATAATTGGAAATTAAATATACGACATATCACTCTTAATAATACAACAAAAAAACTTTTAATTATTTTTTAACCAGTTGTGACCTGGTTATGGCAAATGACAACGCACATGCAATAATGAACAAAATATTATGCCTATCATTTTTTGCACATCAAAATATGGGTTTAAATTTTTATACTTAAATGTAAACGCTTATCATTTAAAACCCCATTATTACTGATCCCCCTTAGCTGTGAAATGCATCCTAGGACCCTGGGCCTCGTGGCTTGCATGATCGCCTGTCCGAGTGAGCAGATTTTTAAGTCTTTTCCTTTCCCCACAAGAGCATTCCAGCAAGAGCTTTAGTGACTCTGGTAGGAACTTGGTTGCAGCATTGACAGTGGACATTTTCGATAGTAGTCGGGTAAATGTTTTCCCAATTTTAGATACTGTTTTATGTCACTTTTAATGAGATCAGCGGCTGTCTTGATCAGGCGCAACTTTTCTGCTTCAGGATCACTTTCCTTTTGTTGACGATAGAAGGCCTGAAGAATCGACGATGCCACACCCTAAATGTCACAACATTTGGTTTTCCATTCATGTCTGCAATTATGATCTTATCACCAAATTGATTGAGAAGGTTATCCTTCATGTATGAAAAACCATATGCATCACAGCCAGTGTCTACTAGGAAGTCCTCCATTTTCCAATTAAATAACTAATTGTGGTTAGTTCCTAAACATTTCCTTCTAGGTACTTTGCCACCTTCAGAACGCTTCATGTCTGATTTGGTCCTTAGGTCGACCCCAAATTCTGCTTTTTGGATGAAGACGCCTCTTCCGATTGGAATTTGAGTGGTAACTGTTTCTTTGTACGAAAGTTAGTACTGCACAACGTTATGGTTTACCGCATCTGCTGCGTGTAGATCGCCAACAACTGCAATTCTGCTCCTCACTGTATCTGACCAATTTGTCTAATCGATTTTCACAGGCAGTCGACACATGATTTTGGAAGTCGAATGTCTAACATGGATCAAACATATGATCCTTTTTCCCCCCCTTGGTACTTGTCAGGATTACCACAGAAAAGACACTGAGTTCGGTAGTCAAAAGCTGAATCCAAGAACGAAGGCACCTCCTTTGTCTGTCAGCGAAACATGTTTTTTGCTTCAGAGAAAGTCAATGTCTCTCACATTACGAACACCCTCCGGCAATCTGTATGAACTGCCTGTCCTGGATGGACTTGGACTTCTTCACACCGCTCACTTCCAGCTTCTTTGATCCTCGGTCCAACCTTTATCCGTCAGTTACTGGTTGGATCACAGGAGAGGGGTTTCTTACAGAAGACGCAGTCACCCATGTTGCTGAAAAGAGAGGAAACTTAGGATTACATTTTTTTCCCCCTGTTTTTTCCGACTATAAAAGTAGGGGTACATGTTCATATCAGGGTTTATACAAAATACAAAATACAGTATACTCTCCAAGTTTTTTAAGTTAAACGGGTAAGTGGTTAACGGCCCAAATTGGTACTAATGAAATGTTAAAAAAAAATTGAAATGTTAAAAAAAATTTTTTTTTAAATTTAATGTTAAAAAATGTAAAAAAAAAAAAAAAAATTTAAACTTTAAATAAAAATAAAACCTTAAACAATCCACATTAATATAATACTCCTAACATTCACATGACCGCAGCGTATACTCTCCAAGTTTTTTAAGTTTAATCGGGTAAGTGGTTAACGGTCCCAAATTGGTACTAATGAAATGTTAAAAAAAAATTGAAATGTTAAAAAAAAATTTGTTGAAAATTTAATGTTAAAAATGTTACAGTGAATTTTTTTTTTTTTAAACTTTAAATAAAATAAAACCTTAAACAATCCTACATTAAATATAATACTCCTTACATTCACATGACCGCAGCGTTGAACTGTCCTCTGCACACCGATCCAATTTCTCACTGCAAGCGTCATCCACCTCTCGTTCACGGCTCTCGTTCAATCTGAAAAAAATAATTGATCCACTCATTAGAATTGATGATAATTTCATATATTTGTTCTGGGGATCAACAGGTTTCAATAAAAATATTGTTTTGTTTCTATTGCAATTTGTGGTGGGTTAGGGGTAAAAACGCGCTAAATTGATTGGACTAATTTCCCTTGCATCCTACTTTGCAGCCACATTTGACAAGTTCAACTACAGCTTGTGGGGCAGGCAGGGCAAGACATGTCAGTGGAACATACACGCCTTTCTCCCAATTTCCATCCATTTTTTTCAAATTGCAGGAGGGTTGGACAATTTTCAGGGTATGACTTGTCCCGCATTGTCATGTAGTTTGCACGCATGATATGGGGAAGCAATGCAGCACGAGTTGGTGGAAGCATGTCCCTTCCAAGTTCTTTGACCGAAACAGCTCCCACCTGAGTGATGGTAGGGTTGCTTGGACCTTTTGAACTGTAGACATGACACACAAAAGTCTCCAACGCTTTCACCTGCGTGGGAAGCTCGTCATTGACCAACTCGGCAGGAATAGAAGTGCACCCTAATGCTTTGAAGCAGTCAATGGCAGGGTCATCATCATCAAGCTTTAGGTATGCATCTACCCATGATTTCTTTGAAATTCCTATCAATCTGCCTCCCCAATCAGCACCTGAGAAGTTGTGGAGTCCAAGAAGTCCTTGACATTTGCGACGGCCAATAACCTGCACTCTTTCAAAAATGTCTATTTCCCGTTTCTTCTTTTCCTTTGCCTGTATGAAACTTCAGGATATAGTAGATGCTATCTGTCTGGAGGCGATTAAGATCAAGAAGGAGCAGGAGTACGTCAGTGTCGGGCGACCATACGCAGATCTTTCTGGCAGCACCACAGGCTGTAGAGGCAAGTACTTGGTTTGGAATCAATGTTTCAGCCTCTTCATGTGTATGAGCATACTCAAAACCTAGTCCTTGATATGATCATCGTACACGACAACGAGCACGAATGAATCTTTGCTTGCGAAATAGTCAGCAGTCCTTGGCCAAACAGCATGTGAGCTTCCGCTTTGTTTTTGATGCTGAAAGTAACTCCTTAATGGACATGGTGAGCTTCATTTCGGGATGAACTTCGTACTCAAAGGATGTGTTGATCGCTTCTGCCGGGTCTTGTTTTTTCAACGACAGATCCAAGTATCGATCAAACACAACACGCCCCTCATAATAGCTTGTCATCATTTTCTCTATGCGTTTTTTTGAATCATCCTAAAGGTGTGAAATTTTTCAGCATATTTGGGGGCCTTTTGTCTACTCTAAAGTAAAAACCCATTGCTCAATGATAGAATTTTAACTGGAGGATTTTCCCCTGCCCTATGTTTTGGTACGGGGAGGAACCTTGGGGATTCAACCGTGGCCTTAAACTCCCTCCCAAAAAAACGGCCCTTTGTAAAATTGGGGATGTAAAAAGATCTTTTCAAAAAGAAACCCAGAAAAACGGGGGAAACGGGGTTAAACATCCCCGTACTTCCCAATTATTTCCTCAAATTTTTGGCACTAAAAGGGGGTTTGGGCTTCCCTGAAAATGAAAAATCTGCCCAAAAATTTAACGATCCTACGCAATTTGATAAATTTTAAACCCCAAATTGCGTACTTTTTTGTTTTAAACCCCCCAAATTTGGGAAAATCCCTTCAACTTGAGCTTCTTCATCTTTTTTCCCAAAACCGGGGATTTGATGGGTAGTCAGACGTTCAAAAAACAAACTCCTCGAATCGCTTCTGACCCTTTTCTGCAAAAATCAAAATATCGCTTTGCTACCTCTGGCCAAGAGTGATAAAACTAAACTTTTAAAATGTGTTTTCCCACTCTGAAGGGGTTGTCTGTGCAGGGGCAACTCTATTGATTGGGGATCTTTATGGCATTCTCTCTTGCCCTCAGTGAAATCTGCCCCAACAGCTGGAAATGCTCTGTGCTTTTGGGGATGCCCTTTGGAAACTTTTGGGAGCTCTCAAGAAACTCGTAAACGAAAACGGGAAGGGCAAGGTTAGGGGGTGACGAGCCCGGATTGAGAGCAGTTCATCTCTGCTGAGTCCTACCAAAACCCCCGGGTTTTCCCCCTTTATTTTTCTTGTTTTCCTGTTCGAGTCCCTTTATCTGGGGCGAGATTCGTGAAGGGTATCTCTGTTTTTGAAACAACAAATCCCCCGGCATCAATGCTTCCAGTTTCAGGCCCCTTTATCTTCCAGCGCATTTTTTTGGGTGCAAGATGGACGGGCATCATCGAGCGAAATTTAGAAGATCCCGTGCAAAGGGAAATACTTGTCGGGTTCCCGGCCCCCAAGATAACTTCCAAAGTCCCCCTGACCGGAAAGAGTTTGACGAAATGAAAAAAGGCTTTCCACTTGATCGGGTATGCTGAAAGGAATTTTTAAAACCCTCTCCAATTTTTTCATCCTCCTCCATGGGCCTTCACATTTCCACGTCCCATGATTTTGACATATTCATACCCTTAATTTCATTTTGGGGGGTTCGTAAATAAAGCTTGTCCTTAAAACCCTTCACCGGACACTAAGGGGGCCCCTTTTGAAAGAGGGGAAAATTTATGACATCAAACCGCATCATCATAATTGCAAAGAGCGTTTGTGATGTGGTATTCGATGCCTCTTTTGTATGTTTTTGCCACGGGAAATCCCACGGGGGCTGCTGATGTGTATCCCACTTTAAATTGGCCCTTATCCAGGCCACTGCCTCTATCGTTTTCCCCAAGCATGTAAAGCACAATGCAAAAATGGAGAGCTCCTGCCCTTAGGACCCAAATTTGGGTGTCCCCAACTGACTCCCTGTTTTTTCAAAGCACGTAAAATTTTAAAAAGGTCCAGGTCCAGTGTTCACAAAGTTTTTCTCTTGGCCAATGACGGTGGCAGAGTTTCCCGGGGCAAACCGAAAACAGTGTAAAAAAGCCCCCATGGGTCATGGGTGTGGCCCTTAAATAATGGAGCGATCCCCTCTACAGTAAACCCTACATTCTTTTTATTTTCCCCGTTTTTGGGCTGTGGGATGACGGGGGATAACAGAAAGGGGTTTTGGTAGCCCCCAATTTGGGCATCACATTTTTTCTTGCCCCTTTTCCCCGGGTTGGGTTTTTGCTTGTTCCTTGACGGGTTAGTAAAAGGGGCGCCCGGGAAAGGGTTTTCTCATGGGGGCACTCTTCTGTTTCCCCTTTGCATGTCACTGTCCTGTGTTTTTTTTCCTTCGCTGACCCCATTTTCGTGAAATCCCCATCTTTTCCGTGCCATCATCATTTTTCCAAGGTGTTTGCAGGTCCCCGGGTGGGGAGTGAATCTTTGCTCCAAAATTCCCCTTTCCCTTTTCCCATTTCATAGACCGATAACTCAATGGAGTGGTTTTTGATGACTGGTTTCCCTTTCACCAGTTCCCCGTCCCAAAGGGCCCGAAGGGTTTTTTGAGGGGAAACTTTTTTTTTTTTGGGATTTTCAATGGCGGTTCATGAACTCTCCATCTTTATCTTGCTTGGAAAATGACAACCACTGTGGGCCATGGAAAGGGTTTCCCTTTCCCCGTCGGTTGTTCTTCCCCGGAGGGGCAAAATTATCGTCGCAAACCCTGTGTTCAGGCCCTTTCTTGACAAAATTTTGGGGGACAAAACCACCAGCCTCCTTCTCCGCTGGAGAACCTCTGCTCAACTCGTTTCTCTAAGTCAATGATGTGAATTTGTCCCTTCCCAAAATCACAGCTGAGAGGTTTTCAACAAGATTTTTTGGCACCACTCTAGAATGAACGCAAGGGGGGAAAACCGATTGACAGAGGGGTCCTGGACGGTTTTTTCGGAAAGGGACTGTCTTTTTTTTGTCGATGTTTCACCCCGGCGATCCCGTCCGATATTTTGGACAAAAGGGTGGCATGAAACGTCGACAGTTTTTTTTCCAAACCCCCTGGTCTCCGGGATTCCGGGCACTTTGACAAAAATGGCTACCAAAGAGGGGGTGACTCATGAAGAACTTGGGGTAAAAGACGGGTTTTTTAAAATTACTGAAGGGTGCCTGTAAAAGCCAACTGCGTTTTTTGCAGCATCTCTTCTCGCAAAAGGTTGGGGACATTTTTCAGGTGGGCCATATCCATCATCTTCATCATTGAGGACCTGTAATCCATGGCCATTCGGACCCGAGTGGAAGCACGACGGTCAGGCCCCATTCCGTCCTAGTGGAATTTTGAAAAATTCCTTCTGGAAGGGGCACGCTGATGAGTCTTTTGAGGTATTTCCGATAGTTCTCACTCTCATTTACATCCCCAAAGGTACTTTTCAAAAATTTACAAGTAAAGGGATCTTTTACCCCAGCCATGCTCATGTAACACCTCGTCCCCTCCCAAGGGGTTTTGGAAAAGCGCGGGGCCAATTGTTCATCACATACTGGGGCGAATGAGTGGCACATTACTGTGATCTGTCCTCGTTTGGGTATTCGCTGTGCAGAAACGCAAACAAAGTTTCCCATGGGTAGTTTCTTTTTTAAAAGCTGATGCGTCGCCCGGGGTTTTTCAGGTCCCTACGAAAATCTAACATGGGCATCTGGGGGTTTTCTGCTTGGGTCTGTAGGAGTGTTTTTTCCCATTGAGTTTAGTAGAACACGGTGGGAGTGGCTCTGAGTTTTAATTCTTGGGGCAGAAGTCACAGTTGGGAAAAAAGACACACTTTTTTCCCTTTTGGGAAAAGTCTTTGAACCCCTTTGGGCCCAACAAAAATCCCAAAAGCACTTGAAGGGCGGCCCCCGGGCCTCCCTGGAGCGCAGACAGGGGAAAACGGTTCGGGATCTCTTCCCAAGACGTTCAATCTTTTTCTTGTTGACGTAGGTTTCCACATTCCTAAAGAAACCCAAAAAGTCTTGAGTTCTCCTTCTTTAAACCTACCAAATAATTTTTGTGTCTATTAAAGTCCTTTTAGTATCACCAGAGACACTCTCTCTTGACAGTGTTTTAAAAAAATTTCTCTGTCATGACCCGGGTTGTTCACCAAACGCTTTCTTTTTTTGTGGCACCCTTTTAAAAGAAACCGCAAACCCCCGTCCCCCTCCGACATATTGGCGAAACTACCCCGATCTCAGTTCACAGGGGGGTATATCGGGCTGAGCTCCAAAAACTGCTTCTTCAAAAATGCCTGAAAAGAAAAAAAGGAGTAGCCCCTTTTCTCTGGGAAACCCAAGTGCTAAATCTGAACCCGGGAAATTCTTAAGGCCCCTTCCTGTTGCTTTTTTAGTGCTATAAATCGACTCAGCATACCCGAAACCCACAAAAGGGGTAAAAAAATTTTTGAAAATCGGTTTAAAATTTTTGGCGGAGATAGGTGCATGGTCCCTGCCGGGGGGGCCCCCAAAAAGGGGAAATGACCCCCAAAAAGGGGGATAAGGGGTTCCCGAAAATTGGGGGCCCCCCTTTTTTCTGTTAAATTTTGATACCTATAGAAAACCCCGAAATGCAAAAAAACTATTTTAGCACAAAAAACCTACGGGGGGGGGCCCTTTTTTCCCAAATTACATACCGCACTAAATTTAAGTTTGGGATTGATCTCTTTTATGTACCGCGCTTTTTAGGATGGGGAATTCCCGGGACATCTGCACACATGTCAACCAATTTTTATATTTTCTTCTAGAAAATTTTCTTGTTTTTGATGATGCCCCTGTTGTTCTAATTTGGTGACTTTTTTTTGGGGTCCGGAAGTTAGGTGGGGAAGTAAAAACGTCTGGGCAGCTTTCGTTTTTCGTCATGGGCCCATTTAGGAAAGAGGGGGGGGACTTCAAAAGTTTTTCCCCTTTTTTCATGTGATCCCATTACAAAATGGAACTTTTGTTTTGTCTCCTTTTGGCTGGGGTTGGGCCCCGTTAAAGGAGAAAAGGGGGTTGCTGGTTTTTCTTGGGTTTTTTTAGTAAAATTTTAAAATTTTATCTCCTCTCTTGGTCTTCGGTTTCACGTTACGGGGGGACGATTTGTGGGGTTTTTCTTTTCTTCTTCCTGTGAGGGGGTGGGAAAGAAAACCCGGGAGAAAAATATTTATGTCTTTTTACTCTTTTTTTTGGGGGCGTTAGGGTTGTAAAACCCGTTCCCAAGATTTTCTTAGTCTACGTTTGATTTCTCTCTCGCTGAAGCCGGGGGTTTTTGATGAGGGCTTTTAATTTGGGTCGCTGATTTCTTTGTTCCCTAAGTTGCCAGGGACTGCCCGTTTGTGAGAGCTCTTCTGATGTCCAAACCGATTGTGGGTCTTTTTATCTGTGGGCATTCGCTTTTTTGTTGGGGGCAGTGTCCTGTTTTGTTTGGGTTTTTTTTTTGAAAGTTTGTGTGAATGAAATTTTTCTTCCTGCCCTAACAAGGGGCGTCCCAAGAACGGCATTTGATTTGCCCGAGCTGCTTTTTATGGGGGAAAAGGGGAGGCCCACAAAATATTCAGGCCTCACCTTCACCATAAAAGCAGGGTCGACAAATTATATATATTTTATATATTATATATATATTATATAATATATATATCTATATATATTATATATAAAATTAATAATATAAGGAAAGGTGTGTGTGTGGTTTTGTGTGTGGTGTGGGTCCCGTCCGCGGGTAGGGGCCCCCCTGGGGCGGAAACCCATCATTTCACAGTTTTTTGGAAACAGGTTGGGCCAGGGGAAGGTTTTTTAACCCACGATAGGGTGATCCGATTTAAAAAATTTTTTTTTTTTTTTGGGAGCCTATTTAAGCGAGAACTGTGAAGAAAAAAAAGTGGGTTGCGAGAATTGAGGAAACCTTGATGTAGGGTGATGGGTAATAGGTGAGTGAATGGGTGGGATGATGGGTAATGGGTGTGGGGTGATGGGTGAGTGAATGGGTGGGGGGTGATGGGTGATGGGTGAGGGAATAGGTGGGGGGTGATGGGTAATGGGTGAGTGAATGGGTGTGTGGTGATGGGTAATGGGTGAGTGAATGGGTGTGTGGTGATGGGTAATGGGTGAGTGAATGGGTGGGGGGTGATGGGTAATGGGTGAGTGAATGGATGGGGGGAATACATACATTTCAGGAAAGTTAGAAGGGGCTATCTGGAGAGTCTGTGTTTGGTGGGCCGAGGTGGTGGGTAATGGGTCTATCTGGAGAGTCGGTGTTTGGTGGGCCTTCGGCCCACCAAACACAGGTGGTGGGCCACCAATAGCCCTCCGCAGGAGGTAGCCAAAAAGTCCGCCCGGAGGGCGGCTTTGCTTTCAGGAAAGTTAGAAGGGGCTATGATGTGAATGGGTTGGCGTTAATACATATATTTCTACATCCATGATTTCAGGAAAGTTAGAAGGGGCTATCTGGAGAGTCTGTGTTTGGTGGGCCGAAGGCCCACCAAACACAGGTGGTGGGCCGAGGGCCCACCAATAGCCCTCCGCAGGAGCTAGCCAAAAAGGCCGCCCGGAGGGCGGCTTTGCGGCTAGTATAATAATATAAGCGAAAGTGTGTGTGTGTGTGTGTGTGTCTGTGTGTCTGTCTGTCTGTGTGTCCGCGATAGGTGCCGCCCCCAGTGCCCCAATCCCATCATGGGGCACAGTTTTGGAACCGGGTCGACCAGGGGAACATTTTAAGCCCACTTGTGAGATGATCCGATCACTTTTATGTATTTTTATTTTTAGTAGCCTATTAGCGAGAATTGTGAAGAAAAAAAAGTGGGTTGCGAGAATTGAGGAAACCTTGATGTAGGGTGATGGGTAATGGGTGAGTGAATGGGTGGGGTGATGGGTAATGGGTGAGGGAATAGGTGGGGGGTGATGGGTAATGGGTGAGTGAATGGGTGTGTGGTGATGGGTAATGGGTGAGTGAATGGGTGGGGGGTGATGGGTAATGGGTGAGTGAATGGGTGGGGGGTGATAGGTAATGGGTGAGTGAATGGGTTGGGGGTGATGTGAATTAGTTGGCGTTAATACATACATTTCTACATCCATGATTTCAGGAAAGTTAGAAGGGGCTATCTGGAGAGTCTGTGTTTGGTGGGCCAAAGGCCCACTAAACACAGGTGGTGGGCCGAGGGCCCACCAATAGCCCTCCGCAGGAGCTAGCCAAAAAGTCCGCCCGGAGGGCGGCTTTGCGGCTAGTATATATATATATATATATATATATCTAAGGGTTGGGGTGGCTCCCAGTCACTTATCATGAGACAGTAAACACACGTTGATTATCACACCACCTACTTACTAGGGTGTTGTTGACTTCATGGCCGCATTTCACATCGCCTATACTAACTTCTTTACATAACCCCTATTGCTAGCTTCTGTAAATTTGTTCCCACATAGATGAATATCTATAATAATATAAGCGAAAGTGTGTGTGTATGTCTGTGTGTGTGTGTGTATGCTATAGGTTCCGCCCCCCGTGGCGCAATCCCATCATATGGCACAGTTTTGGAACCAGGTTGACCAGGGGAAGGTTTTAAGGCCATTTTGGGGATGATCCGATGAATTTTTTTTTTTTTTAGCAGCCTATTAGCGAGAATTGTGAAAAAAAAGTGGGTTGCGAGAATTGAGGAAACCTTGATGTAGGGTGATGGGTAATGGGTGGGGGGTGATGGGTTGAGGGTGATGGGTGATGGGTGAGGGAATAGGTGGGGGGTGATGGGTAATGGGTGTGTGGTGATGGGTAATGGGTGAGTGAATGGGTGGGAGGTGATGGGTAATGATGGGTTGGGGGTGATGGGTAATGGGTGAGTGAAATGGTTGGGGGTGATGTGAATGGGTTGGCGTTAATACATACATTTCTACATCCATGATTTCAGGAAAGTTAGAAGGGGCTATCTGGAGAGTCTGTGTTTGGTGGGCCGAAGGCCCACCAAACACAGGTGGTGGACCGAAGGCCCACCAATAGCCCTCCACAGGAGCTAGCCAAAAAGTCCGCCCGGAGGGCGTCTTTGTGGCTAGTACTAAATAATAGAGACAGAAGTTAAGAAAAACCTCTAGCTTCTCAATATTTGTTCCCACATTGATTAATATACTAAATAATAGAGAAAGAAGTTAAGAAAAACGTAGAAAAGAAAGACATTAGAAAGGACTCCGCACAGTAACTTACGTATAGCGGCATCGATTGCACGACACATTCATAATCCCTGGAAGAACCATCGCACTGTTGATATATATAACCTGATGGATTCTCAAAGACATTTCCTAAAGTCTGCCTGTCGACCAGAAATTATTTACAGCATTGACTCAGGCAGGCAGCTGAAAGGTTTTAGAAACACCACTATAAACACTGGCTTCTGTATTTCAAGCGATCTTTAATGTATTTCAAAGATATCCTCTTAGGTTTTGATGTCTTCAATGAGTTCTGTTCTAGCTACAACTATACAATACTAGTCGCGGACGAACACGATTAAACACGGATATCACACTATAGTATTAATTCGTGAAAAGGTTTATGTATCCAGTAACTAAAGTGACACAAAAAACATTTCGTTGCTTAAATGTTTTCTTAGGATGACACTGTTTCAGACCATGATATGAAGGGCATCTTTTTTTTTCTTTTTTTTTCAAGTTTTGTTGACCATCCATATGAAGAAAAAGAGACAGACATAGAGAGGAGAATAGACCGCAAAGACCCATAACTTTGTCTCATCATCAATACCTGAATGCACACACCTTCACCCAATGTGTGTCGATTTCCCATACTTCCACAGTAGAATTTTCTATGTAACAATATATACTGTTTGGGAATATAAGAGAGAGGGAGGTAGTCATTGTGGTTGTGATTGGAAGGATTGGAAATGGTGGAGTAAGCTGTGATGAGTGGTGAGAGAGAGAGATTAGGGACACAAAGTCAAGAGGCGTAGTCCAAAGCACACTCGAGAGGCGTAGAGTAAGGGGCGATCTGATAGAAGTTTTTAAGTGGATAAAGGGATACAATAAAGGAGATGTAGGAAAAGTTCTTACGGCTAGTAAGCAGGGCAGAACAAGAAGTAACGGATTCAAGCTGGAAAAGCGTAGGTATAAAAAGGAAATAGGGAGAAACTGGTTCACAAATAGGGTGGTGAATGATTGAAATAGACTCAGTCGTCAGGTGATCAATGCGGAGTCTATGGGGGTCTTTAAAAGGAGTCTGAATAAATTAATGGATGGGGAAGAGAGGTAGATGTAGGTAGAGTTAAGTAACAGGAACTATCTCGTGTAGGTCTCATGGCCTCTTGTAGCTTCCTTATTTTCTTATGTTCTTATGTTCTTATGTTATCAGCAAACCAGAAACTGGATTTAATAGAACCAAGGAGTATGACACCACAAATACAATATTCACCAAACCATGCAAAGAAAACACTGGCAATTTAGCCCACACTTGTTACCTTGTTACCTTGTCTTCCCTTGAAGCAAGCAGCCAGACTTGGAGCAACTGTAGCACGTCGATAGTATCCAGACAGTCAGAGCGCAGTCAATGGTTCAGGGTAGCGTTGTATGTTAGCTTGGGTAATAAATTAAACCCTGAAGGAAGCACAAGTCTTCAGAGGAGCCTTCAGGTAACGAAAGCAGCTACAGCTATAGGAGGTGTTGATGGAGCTGATGTTGATGGGCTGAGAGCTGTCTGACCAAACGAAACTTCAAACTTCCTACTTAAATTGTGTTGGAGTACTACCCCTGAGGGAACAAGAGAATGGAGGGTGCCTGGCGGTAGACGAACGAGCAGAGGCTAGCGAGTCCTTCACCGGCTGTTCAGAGTGGTAATCCAGTCGTCCCGGGTGAATAAGGTAGTGGTGGTGTACGTACTACCCTACCTCCCCAATGAGGTGCCATTAAAGCCGACCTTTATTATGCTCATGTGAATATTATTTAAGAGAACATTGCATCATATATTTCCCATACAAACTAGGACACCATAGTCCCTAGATCAGTGGTTCTCAACTCGTTTCAAGCCATGGACCACTAGCCCAATTAAAAAAAAAATCATGGACAATCTCCTTTTTGACTTTAGAGATATGATGAAAAAGAGTAGATTTTAAAGGTAGGTAAAGGGTTGGTTATAAACATATATCCTGTAAATATAAAATAAAGTTTTTTTTCAGATACAGCTAACATTTTGACAGCTAACATTTTTGGTTTCATATATATTTCAGTTCATTTCCAAATATCGTGAACGTCCTGTGGACCACTAAAAAAGTTATCATGGACCACCAGTGGTCCATGGACCACCAGTTGAGAACCACTGCCCTAGATTATTTATATAGCAATATCTCTTTAATTGATTATAACAGTGAGCTGATCTGCCATCTGGTGGCCGTTTGGGAACCTCCCGTCAGCTCCAGGACGTCGGGTCTAGGGGTGTCAGGCTAGACTAATTTTCCATTATTCCCTACCAAACCAGCTACAATTAAGTGTTGTCATGGGCAACATAGGTTTATGCAAAATAGAAGCATTCGACCACAGGTGTCCTACAACATTCTACTAAATACTGTAGAGGAATGCTTCAAGGCATTGTATGGGTATGTATGGGTAAATATTACCTTCATGCATGCAAAGATAAAATATTATTTACCCATACATCCGCCTTGAAGCATTCCTCTACAGTATTTAGTAGAATGTTGTAGGACACCTGTGGTCGAATGCTTCTATTTTGCCAACAATCCTCATTATAACGCCATGAATAATGTAAAACTCGTTTATTTTCATTTTGCATAAACCTATGTTGACCATGACAACACTTTATTGTAGCTGGTTTGGTAGGGAATAATGGAAAATAAGTCTAGCCTGACACCCCTAGACCCGACGTCCTGGAGCTGACGGGAGGTTCCCAGACGGTCACCAGATGGCACGTCAGCTCACTGTAATTGTCAATTATACTGGATGATATGGGGGGGGGGGGCGGTTTACATCGGTTATCATTTGGGGATAGAAGAAAATGAGTTAAAGAAAACGACTTCACTCAGGGGAGACTTAAGGCTTATTCCCGGCACTACAGAATGAGTAGAAAGCCTTGTGCAGCGAGGCCGCGGGAGGGGAGAGGCATGCAGTTAACAAGTTCAGAAGAGCAGTGAGCATGGAAATAACCGTAGCAGATAACAAGAGAAGCAACATTGCGGTAGTAATTTAAAAATTGAAGAGAGTCAGTCAGAGGAGGGGAGTTGATAAAACGAAAAACTTTAGAATCTACCCTGATTAAGCGAGCTGTATGAGTGGATCCACCTCAAACATGTGACATTGTCCATACATGAACGGATAACGCCCCTATACAGAGCATCAACTAGGAGGGAGAACAAAATGGACGCAGATGCCACAGGACACCTAATTTCTTAGAAGCTGTTTTAGCAAGAGATAAGATGTGAGATTTGCAGTTCAGATTTTTAGTAAAGGATAGTCCAAGAATGTTCATTGTAGAAAAGGGAGACAGTTGAGTGTCATTTAAGAAGAGGGGATAGTTGTTTGGAAGGTTTTGTCGTGTAGATAGATGAAGCAATGGGGAGTTTTCAAAGCTAAGCCGCCAGATGTCCCTCGCGCATCTCACATCCTCTGCTCTGTGAGGCTGAATGATCTATCATTTACCGTAAATTCTCTGTACTTCTTTGGGACATATCAGAATTACCCTTCAATACAACAACTGAAACAGTTTTTAATAAAAAATGTAGTTTATCATTTTATTTGTCTACACTTGGTGAAAATATTGGCAAAACAATTGAATATTTGAAAACTCAATCTTTAAAAATCGTCTTTTCATAAAAAAACGCAAGTTCAAGCAGAATGAGGCTTCAGGAAATATCTACTTGTATGTAAGCATTCACTGAGTACCTGTTTTGGGTGTATATGTCTCTCTTACGACGAACATTTAACCAAAACAGAGTGTGGCGCTCAGCATCTCCACAGAAACCATCCCGCCGGCAGGATCTGTTATCATCCACTTTCCTGTAGACACCACACGGGTAGGAATTCAGCTCAGCGCCCCCGCTCCTTACCTCATGGCTCATATCTCTGATACTCCTAACTTCTCAATACCAGAGACTGTCATCCTAACTATTATCACCCGCTTATCTCATCACACTCTCTATCCTCTACTGGAATATTCGTGGCATCCGCTCCCACATACCGTTTCCCACATAAAGGAGACTTTCGTCTTTCGAGACGGAAATAGTAAACAAACGCTTTCAACTGTCTTCCATCCCGGACTGTTCGTTGAGGTGCCAAGCACTTAAATTACTTCTTGGTTACATGTTCGTCGCAAGACAGACAGACACACCCAAAACAGGTACTCAGTGAATGCTTACATACAAGTAGATATTTCCTGAAGCCTCATTCTGCTTGAACTTGCGTTTTTCCATGAAAAGACGATTTTTAAAGATTGAGTTTTCATGTATTCAATTGTTTTGCCAATATTTTCACCAAGTGCAGACAAATAAAATGATAAACTACATTTTTTATTAAGAACTGTTTCAGTTGTTGTATTGAAGGGTAATTCTGATATGTCCCGAAAAAGCACAGGGAATTTACGGTAAATGATAGATCATTCAGGCTGAAAGTGCTGAGGATGTGACAGCCTGAGAGACAGGCTTGAGCGTGAGCTTATTAGAAAACTCCCCATTGAGTTTTTGAAGCATTGAACAAAACAAGGGTTGCTTTCTGGTATTCAAGCTCTTCTATATAGCCACAGTTCCATGTTTACTGTTATCCCAGTGTTGTATGAAAAATTTGCGATTGGAACACCAATATGAAGGGGAAGGAAATTCGTAAGCCTAAAAAGAATTGCCACTCAGATCAGTAATCAAGATATGTATATAATGTAGTCATGCAGACTCAGTTATTTTAGAACACGTTTGTTCCACACTTTTGTCATCTTTAAGGGGCATTCAGAATCTAAGGAGGGTCAGTGGTAAAGAACATTTGCATTTCATATCATAACAGTAAATCACTGAAACGTCTAGGCCAGGCTGCAGCGCCCAGTCAGCATTTCAACTAATTTGTATTTATTCTTATAGCGCCTTTTCTCTATTGTGTCTGGTCTCTTCTGTTCTATATTTCTTCAGAACTGGAGGGTTTACCGGGGTGCTGAGTTCTTTACAACTGATCAAAAACTTGTTGTTGCTACACTTAATCTTCATGTCAAGTCCAGAAAAATCTCAAGAGGTAACCATACTGTGTTTCATCTTGAGAAGCTGAAGGACTTGGCATGTGCCCATGAGTATGCAGTGGCAGTCTTAAATCGGTTTAATGTCATCGGTGCCCTCGGGGACCCTGTTTAACTGTGGGATACCTTCAAACGTGAAACCTTTTAGGCTGCCAAGGAGTGTATTGGGGAGCACCCGAGGTCAAGGCGTGGTTTTATCTCGGCGGAGACGCTGGAATATCGAGGAGTGTCGCGCTGCCAGGCTTGCTGGGAACCAGGACCAGTACATGGCTCTGTCACGCAGGACTAGAACTCTCCTGGCGAGAGACAAGGAGAGGCATGTCTCGCTTAGCATGTTGAGGGCCATTTGAACGCTAATGACCTCCGACCCGCTTACCGAGCCCTGAAAGCTTCTTCAGGGCTCGTCTCGTTTCAAGTTTCCATCTCGAGCGAGTGTTATCCGAGCAGCAGATGAGCGTCTCGTGTCGGACATGGATGAGCAGATGGCTCGTTGAGCTGAGTACTTTGGGCAGTTGTTCACGATGGACCCACCAATTAGGCAGCTTCACATGACTGGATTACGGGCAGTGGATATCGATCCTCCCATTGACGAAACCACACCCTCTCTTAACGAAGTCAGAGAGGCTGTACAAAAGTTGGGGGTTGGAAAGGCAGCTGGTTTTTGTGATATCAGTGCGGAGTTGCTCAAAGATGGGGGTAAGGTCATGATTCGCGGATTGTATGCCGTCTTGACTGCCGTGCGCGTATCAGGTACCATTGTTTCTGACTGGAAAAGGAGGCTGGTCATCCCTATCTGTAAAGGGAAAGGGGACCGTCAGGACTCCAACAATTACCGCGGTATTACGGTCGGTATTACGCGGTTCAGCGTGCCAGGCAAGGTGCTTGCCCATCTATTGCTGACATGGATGCGCAGTCATCTGCTGAAGCATCAGAGACCTCAGCAGTCTGAGTTCACGCCTGGTAAGTCAACAACGGTCCGTATCCTAGCGCTTCGTGTCCTGGTGGCACGCCGACGTGAGTTTCGACAGGGGATGCTTGTAGCCTTTGTTGATCTCAAGAAGGCGTTTGACTCAGTGCATCGTGAGGCACTCTGGGATCTTCTGCGGCTTCGCGGGATTCCTGCAAGGACTGTTGGTGGTTTGATGACTGGCTTGTACTCTGGGACTGAGAGTGCTGTGAAGTGTGGGAGAGGTGTATCCAGCTTTTTTTCATGTGAATACAGGAGTGAGGCAAGGGTGCGTACTTTCCCCATCACTTTTCAACACTTGTATGGACTGGGTATTGGGCAAGGTTAGGAACCAAAGTGGTGGTGGAGCATCCTTCGGCAATACCAAGATCACTGATATTGTTTTTGCTGATGATGCAGTAATATTTGCTGAGTTGCTGCAGGTCCTGTGATGGCTCTCGAGGCGCTGCACGAGGAGTCAAAGCTTTTGGGACTTATGTCTCCTGGTTCAAGACCCAAGTCCAGGTGTTTGGAGGCTTACTAGATGAAACAGAACGTTCATACGTGCAGTGATCGAGGACATTGAGATCTTGGAAAGTTTTACATACCTTGGTAGCGCAGTCCTGAATGACGGCGGTTCATGTCAAGTCTTACGGCGGATTGGCATAACCCACGGTGTTATGGACTCGCTCAACACAGGGATGTCAACAAGAAAAGAAAAAAACTCTGAAATAAAATAAAAGGGCGACCAACTCATCCCAACTGCAGCAAGGCTGACCGAGCGTAGCGAGGGAACCTCTCAGCTGGGGGTTCGGGGCCCCCCGAGATTTTTTGTAAATTTCATGCTCTGAGAGAGTTTCTGAGAGGTCCTTGGTTATATCTATAATAATTTCTGGTCTCAATTTTGTCTGTTTTTGTGTCCACAATTTGTGTATATGTATATACATATATATAGTATATCATGCAACTTAAATTGTGAAATGTATATGAAGTATTAATAATTTTGACAAGATAAATGAATTATTAACACTGTTTCCGTTGGAAAAGTAATAACACAACAATAAAATATTTACACAGCCAACATACTGGCTGTGGGCTGCTGTATTCCACCCCCAACATACTGCCTCCTGAGCAAACTTGTAGCAGTGGAGTCAGGAGATATCGGCAGCCTAGTATTAACTTCCCGCTAGGCTGCCAAAAAATGTTTTATGGTCTGTGCTGGATCAGTGGCCAGGGTCAGGTTCAGCTGTGGGCTAGCCAACTATGTATACCCCCCCCCCCCCTAAATGTTTAACCCGAATCTACACGATTCACAGAAATGACCCAGCTGGCAATAAAATACTCGGAAATCCGCGAATCCGCGGAAAATTGACATCCCTGTCAACACGAGTTGGCGTTGTCGGTACCTGTGCAGAAGGACAAAGATCCGTATCTTCAAGTCGCTTGTGAGCCCTTTCCTGCTGGACGTGAGATATGGACACTAAGGGCTATATTCAAGAATGCTCGTCAAATCCCGGCCGGTGGAGATTTTCCACCGTCGTACCTCCACTGGTGACATCTACAAGAACTGCCCCGACTGGTGGATATTTGACAGGCGTACCAACACAAGCGAGCCCAAAGCGGCATCAGTATTTTGACTGTTTTATACATATCTAATACATTTTACTAGTGAAATTTATCATTTCTGACATTAAAATAATAGCTAAGTTAGTGTTCGCCACTTGTCTGAGGCGTTGGTGCAGAAAAAATTGGCCTGACTGATGCTTGCGAGTACATTTGAACGGCCCGCCGCCACTGCTCCACACAATGGCCGACCTCCATTCTCCCGCCGCCGCCCGGCTTCCTCACAAGTTAACACACCTATATAAGGCCTCCTGGACCTGATTTTACCTTAATGATGACACGTGTGCATTCACAGTGTATGGATGTCACTCTCGGTTGTGTTGAAAACTCTCCTGTAATGGTCTGGGAAGAAATACGATGGAATAAGTGGACAGCGGGATGAAGGGGGGATGTGCAAGTTGTCGCCAATCAGCTGACTCAAACCTCCACCCCTGAGCTCGACGCGTTGCGTCGTATGTTGATTCTTGTATACCAAAAACCGATACAACGGGTGGGGAAAAATTCTTGAATATGGCCCTAAATAACGACTTCAAGAGGCGAATCGATGCATTTGGTAATAAGTGTTTTCGCAGAATCATGGGGTATCGCTGGGATGATTACGTGCAGGCCACGTGCAGCATAGGGTATGCCCCCATCTTTACCTTTCTTTTACATTACTTTGAAAGTGTGGTCATGTGTGCATTTGTAACTCATAATATAGGTAGGGAGGAATGTGCAGAAATATTGTAAAATGTTCATTGTGATGTTTGCATTAATACTACTATTGTCCATATATGAAGAAAGTTTCATATTGAAATCACAAAGAGGTGTACGTACAGTATATAGTTATGTATTATACATTTAACACAGTAAAAACATTTACAAGCTTAGTTTAAGGAAATCTTGTTTAAATAATGTTTTCTTGTCCTGAAGCAAACCATGGTGTACATACGTTGCTATAATCATCCTTTTCTATGAATTTTCACTGCGAGTATCGCTTACTCTCAAATAGATTTCTGACGAAATTATAAATATATGAACAATAGACTATAGACTGGGCATCTATGTAATGTTCAAGGTGAGTTCTTTGTACTTTACTTAGTAGTGTTTGCTGAAATATATTACATTTGATAAGTTATGAGCAGAATACCGCTTGTTATTCTATTTTAAGTTTAACAAAATTTCATTTTTCCCTAAAATATGGCACTAAAACATAATTTTGGGATCGCATTAGTGGTCCTTATCGATTTATCAGGGTCGAAAACATAAATTGTCATGTCTTTCTTATGTATTTGCGATACCTCAGTCGTGTGATATGATTTACAAATATTTATTCAGAATCAAGGGGGGCCATTTTCCAAGATGGCCACCAGGGCCGACAGAGGGCAGATCCAGAATGCCTCTAATCTTTAAAATGTTCAATATAATGTATACTAACAGTGTATTAAGTTTCATGCTTTTATCATGAACTGCATGATTATCCACTTATCTGCTGGACTAGGAGTGAACTAACTCCAGGAGCAATGAAGGGCGTGCTCGTTAGTTCCGTAGCTGTATCCTGAACCTTCATATAAATATATCATGAACCAGTGAAACATTCCAA
>JACEEZ010002051.1:0-95000 GCA_016584305.1 Chionoecetes opilio | reverse complement strand
TAAACTTCACCTCATATGGTTTTAATCACCTCACACACACACACACACAACACACACACACACACACACACACACGCGCGCGCGCGCGCGCGCGCGCTACCACTGTTACATAACCTAAAATTACGTGCCCAGTATCGCGAAGCCACGAAATTCAACCTCGGCCACTAACCCCCCCCCCCATAAACCCCCTCCTCCCACAAACCTCCCCCCCACAACCCCTCCTCCACCTCACCGTAACCTCATTTCACACGCTTTCAACCCCCTACACTCATCTCCACTAACCTCAACATCTCCTTAACAGCCTCTTCTTTACTTCCTATATACTCCTATCATCTCCACTCATCTCCTATAGTTTCTTCTTTCACTCGAATTACAGTTCGTCACTATCAGCGATTTTCTATTAGGAACTGAAAACCTACGAAAATTCGCCTCGATATCCTTCCTGGTTACCGAGTGAACAGTGAAGTTGAAAACAGGCGCTCCGACCTTGGGGCCCTTGTGCAACAGGCCGATATTCCGTGCGCTGTCCAGATTTACAGTGGTCTATGTAGAAGGTAATTATACGAAGCCTGCTCAGCTTCCTTTTACTGTGTGGTTAGTAATGTTATCACTTAGTTGATCGTCAACAAGGTCGCACAGATACGATGACGGTAGCCAAGATGTAAACACCAGTAAGTGGTGATCTCGGCGTCAGGAGTTCAAGTCTCCCAGGTAGCTACATGTCTTTCCTGGAAGTGTTGAGCTTGCCGCCCTGAGTCCCGCGGTGTGCAAATCTTTCTCCCATTGTCGAATGGCCGTAGTCTACCCACATATTGCTCATCAATCCTACTTTCGACGGCACGTACTTCGGGGAACACCTGGGGGCTGCATGAACATCTACAGGCGTCATTATAAATATCCTGCTTACGCCACCACGTGCGGAGGCCAATTAGCATAGCCCTGAAAGGAACCCAGAGGTATCTAATATACTATAGGAGTAGCCGTCTGTCTGTCTGTCTGTCTGTTTGTCTGTCTGTATAGGGTAGCCGAAACTGTAAATTCAATTTTGATGAGAATAGGCAAAACAAAATCGCAAATAAATCATAGGTGGTAAGCGGCTGAGTCCCATGTCGATTGAATAATTTTGAAGGGGGGTTTTGGGCTAAAAACACTTTTCAGAGATTAAATTACAGGAATAAACTCTGTTGTACCATCTTGCCGTATTTCACTAATTCCGTAGTCTCATGGACTTACCGTTTATGTGCGTGTGTATTCATCAATTTGTATTCACATTGTAGTTGTATTTTACAGGGCCTGAGCTGCACTCGTATGGCCCCGTCTCCATATCAACATTCCTAACATCACCCCGGGAGGCGGGTCACAACCCCTGGCTAACACCCGGTACCCATTCACTGCTGGGTGGACAGGGGCTCGGCTTTTAAGGAAACAGCCCATCTGTCTCCGCTCCGCCCGGGGATCGAACCCGGGACTTCTCGGTTGTGAACCGAGTGTACTACCTCTACACTACGGAGTACCCTAGTGAGTGTGTGTGTGTGTTTGTGTGCGTGTGTGTGTGTGTGTGTGCGTGTGTGTGCATGCATGCATGTGTGTGTGTGTGTGTGTGCATGTGTGTTTGCGTGCGTGCGTGCGTGCGTGCATGCGTGCGTGTGTGTGTGTGTGTGTGTGTGCTTGCAGGACAGGCGTAGGGCTGGGGTGAGGCAGGCGTGGGGCTGGGGTGAGGCAGGCGTAGGGCTGGGGTGAGGCAGGCGTGGGTCTAGGGTGAGACAGGCGTGGGGCTGGGGTGAGGCAGGCGTGGTGCTGGGGTATGGCAGGCGTGAGGCTGGGGTGAGGCAGGCGTGAGGCTGGGATGAGACAGGCGTGGGGCTGGGGTGAGGCAGGCTACGGTGATGGTAGGTGGTCTACCCCGAGGCACTTTGACCAGTGATCAACGACAGCACGATTGGAGTTTGCATTCACATTGTTGTCCAATATATACTACTACTACAAACATCAATACATGGGTCCGAAGGGCCCACAAGCATTTGTAACCATCTAAGCCAGTAGTTCTTAACCTGTGGTACCTGTACCACCAGGGGGTACGAAACCTTACACCTGGGGGTACGATAAATGCTGACCAATAATTCAATATCATATATATAAGGAGACTGAAATTATATATTTATAGTTATTTTACCTGTCAACAATTGTCTTAACCACCTGGGGGGGAAGCCAGCAACGGAGGTAGTATCGCCAGCAACGATCTGCTCTCCGACTACCTAGATACTATTTGTCCTTACTACGGAAGCTACAAAGCCTCCCTAGGTAGGTAGTAAACACGTAGGAAGGCGCTGACTGGCTAAGGCGAGTAATGACGTCATCAAGCTCATCATCAGTCACCAGACAATGACAAAACTGTTTTTAAAACTTCTCGACCAATCACAAGTCAGCGAGACATATTTCCGGGCAAGAATGGCATGCCAGACTGCCTCTCCCCGCCTTCTGTCACCGTCATCTAAAACTAATTCTCGTTTTATTTGGAATGCTTGCGTTTTATGGAGTTTTAATGTATCATATAGTAAGATATATAAGTAAGGAGCCTGTGTTGCTAGTGTTTTGGTGGTAGAAGGTGTGTATGTGGGTTAAAATAGTTAATATTTGTAATATGGGGAGGCCCCGCGGCAAGGCCTCTCCGTCACTCCCTGCCCCGCCAGTTGCCTCATCATAAGATCTTTAAACTAGGGGGGGGTGGGCACACAGTAGAGCGCATACCTCCGCCCGAATATTTCATCAATTATAATATATATATATATATATATATATGCATTATGCACTCAGTATGAGCGCATACCTTCGGCCGAATATTGCATCAATTGGTTGCCATGGCAACAGTTGTCAATAGATTTCATCCAAAATTAAATCAGCTCTTCCTTATACCAAATAGACTTGGTATACCGAGTTTGGTCCAAATCTATTCGTAACTTTTCGAGATATTCTGTACACTAACAAACAGACAGGCAGACAGACAGACAGACAGATCGGGGTGAAAACATAACCCCTCCAACTTCGTTGGTGGAGGTAATCACCCTTATTTATGGTGACACACGGTGCTACATTGATTTAGATAATGACACGTGTATATAACATCTCACCATAATCACTAAGTTGTATAATAACGAGTAATAAGAACGTTTAATCCTGCCCAAACCTACCGTGGCGAAGGAGGTGGCGGCTCCGACCGCCGCCTCTCAAAAGTTTTTTGTCAAAACCCGCCGTCATCCGCCTCACCTGTGCCTTCCTGAAGAAGACAGTCAGCTCCTACGCCTGTGATAGCACCATAGGATATCACCAGTGATCATAGGATTCCTCAAAGGGTCCTCGCTCCCCTACTAATTAATTACCAAGGAGACTTCCGCGGGCGGCGGCCGATTTCCGCCGCCCACACAACACTCCGTTATCAGCTGTACCTGTGCCTCCCTGAAGAAGTCAGGTTAGCTCCCACGCCTGTGATATCACCATAGGATATCACCAGGGATCATAGGATTCCTCAAGGGGTTCTCGCACCCCTACTAAATATTACCAAAGACATCTCCCTTGGTGTTGATATATCCACCTCACGGGCTTCATGCTGCTGCTGCTGCTGCCGAAGGCCGCGCTGCCAGACGTGGATGAGACCCTTGCTTGTATTTCATCTCTTTACTTATATATATATATATATATATATATATATATATATATATATATATATATATATATATATATATATATATATATATATATATATATATATATATATATATATATATATATATATATATATATATGAATAATATCCATCCAAATGCAATCATATGTCTACATTCACCTAGAATAATTATATTTCATAGCATACTAAGCAATAATAAGCGTGCCTGGAGACTTCCTACCACTGCTAATACCAGTCTCGAGCAGTCGTTGGCCAGTCTGCACGTTTACTACCAAATCTACTACTTTTCCGCGCTGTGGATTCGTGTTACTACCGACGTCGGACTTCCTACCAAAAAAAGGTGATAAAGTGCTTCGTGGCTTACCCCCCTGGAGTCCAACGGTTCATCATTAAGTCATAATACAATAACTTGTTAAATATATTAGTTACCGTTATATGTCGTTTTCATTTTTACCGTTTCGTACATCGAGTTCTATACTCGTGTCGTGTGTAACGTGTTCATGCGTCTGTTGGCTGCAGGGTTGCCATTGTATATTTTTCATTAGCAAATTAGGGTAAACTTGGTAATGAAAAATCTATCTGGTAATGAATTACGTGATTTGGTATTGGAATAAAACTTGGTAATCAAAAGAACGAAATTTGGTACAGAATAGAAAACACTCTTATTCATTTCCCCTCAAAAATATTACTTGATGGGCTGAGCTAGGTAGTTGTTTGTGTCCCGAACTGAAAAGTGCATATACGGTCAGTGGTCAGGACAGGATCAGGACTTGTCAAGTACAAGTAGCTACGCGTCGCAGACCCGTCCCCCGCACCCACGTGGCGGCCAGTTGGCTGAGCTCTTGACTGTGCATTTGTCACATGTCCAGGAGGAAAGGTTCTTATGAATTCGGTCGTATGGACCAAACAGTACCATGCCGACCATTACTCCTTACTCTAATTATATCTTTTTCTGACCGGGGGTACGAGATAAATTTATGAGATATCAAAGGGTACGAGCACTAAAAAAGGTTAAGAACCACTGATCTAAGCCCTGATAGAGAGAAAACTGCCTACTGGCGCTTTAATCAATTGGGGGCATACGCCGGGGGGCACGTCGCCTCGCCCACCCTACGACACCACTCCCGGGGGTCACCACGCGCGAGTCCCCATGCAGGCTCCCTTCCCAGTAAGCAACCCTTGTTTTGTTCAATGCTTCAAAAACCCAATTTCTTCACCTATCTACACGACAGAACCTTCCAAACAACTATCCCCTCTTCTTCAATGACACTCAACTGTCTCCCTCTTCCACAATGAACATTCTTGGACTATCCTTTACTAAATATCTGAACTGCAAATCTCACATCTTATTTCTTACTAAAACAGCTTCAAAGAAATGAGGTGTTCTGTGGCGTCTGCGTCCATTTTTTTCTCCCTCCCAGTTGATGCTCTGTAGCTATAGGGGGGTTATTCGTCCATGTGTGGACAATGAATGTCACATGTTTTGGGGGGATCCACTCGGACAGCTCTCTTAATCAGGGTAGATTATAAAGCTTTTCGTCTTATCAACTCCCCTCCTCTGACTGACTCTCTTCAATCTTTAAATCACTACCGCAATGTTGCTTCTCTTGTTATCTTCTACGGTTATTTCCATGCTCACTGCTCTTCTGAACTTGCTAACTGCATGCCTCTCCCCTCCCGTAGCCTCGCTGCACAAGGCTTTCTACTCATTCTGTAGTGCCGGGAATAAGCCTTAAGTCTCCCCTGAGTGAAGTCGTTTTCTTAAACTAATTTTCTTCTTTCCCCAAATGATAACCGATGTAAAACCCTCCATACTATCCAGTCCAATTAAGGAGATATTGCTATATAAATCATTTAGGGACTATGGTGTCTTAGTTTGTATGGGATATTTCTGATGCAATGTTCTCTTGAATAATATTCACATCTATAATAATATAAGCGAAAGTGTGTGTGTGGCCCCGTCTGTCTCGCCCCGCGTGGGGGCCCCCCCCTTGGCGGAATCCCATCTATGGCACATTTTTTTGGGAAACCAGCCGACCGGGAAAGGTTTTAACCCCCCTTATGGATGATCCGTCATTTTATTTATTTTTTTTTTTAGCAGCCTATTAGCGAGAATTGTGAAAAAAAAGGGGGTTGCAGAATTGAGGAAAATTTTTGATGTAGGGTGATGGGTAAGGGGTAGTAATGGGTGGGGTGAGGTAAGGGGTGGGGGTGATGGGTGATAAAATGGGTGGGGGTGATGGGTGGGGGAAATATGGGGGGTGATGGGTAATGGGTGAGTGAATGGGGGGAGGGTGATGGGAAAGGGGTAGTGAATAGGTTGGGGGTGATGATGGGTTGGCTTTTAATAACATTTCTACCCTGTTTCGGGAAAGTTAGAAGGGCTATCTGGAACCCCGTGTTTGGGGGGCCCTTTTGGGCCCACCAACACAGGTGGTGGGCCATGGCCCACCAATCCCTCCGCGGACTACCAAAAGTCCCCCGGAGGGGGGTTTTTGGGGGGTAGATAAAAATTAAGCAAAATTTGTGTGTTGTGTTGTGTGTGTGTGTGTCTGTGTGCTGTCTGCCTGGTGTCCGCGATGGTGCCCCCCCAGTGCCCCAATCCCATCATGTGGACAGTTTTTGGAACCGGGTCGACCAGGGGAACTTTTAAAAACCCCATTTTAGATGATCCGTCACTTTTTTTTTTTTTTTTTTTAGTACCTATTAGGGAATTGTAAAAAAAAGGGTTTTCGAGAATTGAGGAACCTTGATGTGGTAGGGAAAATGGGTGAGTGAATGGGGGGGGTTGGGAAAAGGGGTGGGGGGTGATGGGTGAGTGAAGGGGGGGGGGGTGATGGGGGGGGTGAGGGAATGTGGGGGGTGGGTTGGGTGAGTGAAGGGGTGGTGGTGATGATAAATGGGTAGTGGGGGTGGGGGTGATGGGTAAGGGGGTAGTAAAAGGGGGTTTGGGGGGGTGATGGAAAGGGGTGGTAAATGGGTTGGGGTGAGTGAATTTTTTGGCGTTAATCTCTTTCTACATCCATGATTTCGGGAAAAGTTAAAGGGGCTTCTGGGAGTCTGTGTTTGGTCCCCCAAAGGCCCCCCAAACCCACAGGTGTGGGCCGAGGCCCCCAATCCCCCCCAGGGCTACCAAAAAAGTCCGCCCGGGAGGGCGGCTTTGCGGCTATGAACATAAAGTACGTTTTAATCCCCTCTAAAAAAGTTTGTTCCTTACCCTTTCCAAAACAAACTTTTAACCACTATTGGGCTCACCAAGTCCCCAAGAATGTGGGGAATACACCTGAACTACCCTCCATCGTCCGGGTAACGGTGATTACCACATCCTTTCCCCAAGCGACGTGCTTCGGGGCTTCAAGCGCACTACTCGCTTTCTACGTCAAATCTTCAAACCCCTCTCCCAGGTAAAGGGGGTACGACAAGTTAATGCAGGAGCCCCCGCCGCCACGATTAAGGTGGACAGCCTAGCTCTCCAACCCAGCAACACCTCCCCTACTACCCAGCTGCTGTTCTCATCCCCGAAGGCCATCTGAAGCTAGGCTTCCTTACAGTTGGGCCCCTTCCCTGTCCCGCAAACCTTCCCCTCCCCCGCTGTTAAGATTACTCTAAAAGGGGCTGGATTGCCGCTGCAATCCACCCTCTTTAACTGCGTTCCAGGGAGTTTTCCCCGGGGGACATTACCCCTGCATTTGCAGTCGTTGTCTGGTCCTTATTTGGCGGCTAGCTTTTTACTTTATTGTTGTGTAAATTTTTTCGGGGGTTATACTCCTTGATTTTCCTTTCCCCCCATTTCTTAGGGTTGGTAAAATTAAATTTATAAACCCCCTCGGCCCTGACAAATTGCGACCTCGCCAGGATACGTTATCAATTAACTTATTACCTTTCCTAAGATTGTGGAGTATTGTTTGTAAGTCGCCGCCAGCGCGCCGTTGTTGCCTTCAGCCCAGGAACAACGTTTTGAGAGCTTTTGATTTTGATTTACTTTAGGTGTTGTGTATATTTATTTTGGGTATTATTATTTTTTTTTGGGGGGGGGGTTATTTAGGTGTTGTATATATTTATTTTGGGTAATTTTTGGGTTTTTTGGTTTTGGATATTTATTGTTGTTACTTCTGTGTACTGTCTGCAATGTCTACCTTCCAAGCCTTGAAGGAGCAAGGCGAGGCCCTCGGTCTGACTGGATCGGAGGTTGGCCGTTGGATCCAGGACCAGCAAAAGATCGAGAGAGAAGAAAGACTAGCAGAGAGAGAAGAAAGACAAAGACAAGCAGAGAGAGAGAAGAAAGACAAGCAGAGAGAGAGAGAGAAGAAAGACAAGCAGAGAGGGAGAAAGAAATTAAACTGGCCTAAATCACATCTCAAGGTAAGCCCTCAGTCCAATTACCATCTGAGCCTGTCTCCAGGCCGAGTTTACCATCTTATAAGGAAGACGAGGACATAGCCGCCTATCTGACCAGGTTTGAGCGAGTGACCGAGATGCTGGTACTCCCTCGAGATACCTTTGCCGTTCAGCTGGGTTGCCTCCTTACGGGAAAGGCCGTTGAGCTCTACACGTCCCTTCCATCCACCACCAAGGACTACGAGCTACTGAAACAGGCACTGGTTTCAGTAAAACTCCCGATGGCTACCGAGTAGATTTCCGGTCAGCCAAGATCCAAGTAGGGCAAAATTACCATCAATTCGCCACCCAGTTGTCCCGAATGTTCACTTCCTAGATAGAGTCCTCCTGTGTGCCTGAGACCTATGATGATCTGAGGCAATTTTTATTCCTCGACCAATTTCTTTCTTCCTTGTCTCCTGAACTTCGCCTTTTCATCAAGGAAAGAAGGTCTACCCTGCTAAAGGATGCGATACAACTTGCTGACGACTGGGCGTCCGCCCACAATGCGTATCCTAAGGCCTACACCAACGCAAGGAGATCTCCCCCTAGACTGCCCACTCCGCTGAGGATCCCATCTTCGGGGCATCAAGCTCCCTCACATGTAACGTGTCACCATTGTGGGGAGGCTGGACACATAAGACCGCACTGTCCCCATAATCCTCGTACCTTCAAGGACGGAACAACTACCTCTGCACCGTATAAGGTTGGATTTTGTCTGGAGGACCGTAAGGTTCCTAACTATTCTGTTTCGGGTACCATCAATGGTTCATGGTCTTCTACCATCATTAGGGACACAGGGTGCTCTGGCGTCGTTATTTCTGAGGACGCCCTGCCAGACATTGACCCATCACTCTGTCCCAAAGTGAAAGTTGCGGATTACTTAGGACGCACCGATGAATTCCCCGTTGTTAGGTGCTACTTACGGTGCCCCTTTTATACTGGCTGGACTGATGCCGTAAGGGCCCCACCTAAAGTTGCAAGTGCTTTAATTGGGAATATCCCGGGCGTGTTGGTGCCTAATTGTCCTGACCCTCAACTTCGTAATGACCATTCTCTCCATAATGATAATAACCAAGCCACCACTAATGTTTCACGGCCACAAGATCCATTACCTCCTCCTCCTCTTCTCCTTAATGACTATGTTTCTTCCGAAGACTCCATCTCATCTAATAGTCTAGTAAAAATAGACCTTATAATGATTAAACCCGGAAAAAAATATTATACTAATGAATTTGGTATCAAAAGAAGCGCAATTTTATGTAGATTAACATATCCAAAATCCTCTCAAAGTGCGTTTGGGGAAATTATTTTGCAGCTAGTTAAGTAACAGGGGGTATTTTGTCAAAATTGCCCTAAGCAGTACAAGTACAAGACATTGCCCTAAACAGTACAAGAATATCAGTGTCGTTTGCCACCACTGTCACCGGCCTTTTGTCCTCTTTTGAAGCATATTTTAATGCAGCCAGAACAATCTGAGTGTCTGCATCGTCAATGCTTTGTCGTACATCATGACCTTAATCTTTTAGGGCTTTTGTCAGTAATGAAATAAACTGTGACATAATTTTGGAATTCTTAAGAAAAGCTTCCTGGTTGCATGTAGGTTTGTTCTGCAATGCAAGAGTAACATTAGCAGATATCTTCCCTACTCTCCTTTTCTGTTCATGATCTTTGATGCAAGGACCATTGTCATAGCCATCAAATACCACGCAAGATAGACCATACTTGCCATTGACAAACTGCACATAATGCTTGATGATGATTTCGTATGTGCTTTTAGGTGGCCACTTCACCTTATGCAGCAGTGTGCCTCCGTCAAGTACATGAAATGATGAGACTGATGGTGTGACTGCTGAAACATCCTGCTTAATGGCTCTACCTAAAGCTGACTTGTTTGGTTTCCGCATCATTCCGTGGTCAAATAGTGATGTAGGTATTGCTGTCAACTCGTACTTAAAACATTCTTTCATATCATCATCTCTCTCCACGAGCATCAACAAGCGCGAAAATAGTAGCATCGGATCGACATGGATTTTGTCTTTCTCAAATTGCACCCTATTCTTCAAATACTCTAGTGTACTTATCTGGTCTTTACGTTTGATCTTTGCTCTTGAGAAAGGCACTTCATCAAGCTGTCTTTGAATAGCTTTCCCTACTTGTTCAGCATCATCACAGTTGATTTGGTCTTCTATAGTAGCAGTCAATCCTGTGGAGATGCTCTTGAGAAAAGGTTCTTCTTCGTTGAATGGACTGTTTCTTGCTAGCCAATCTTTCAATTTTGCAAGATCTGCCTTGTCTCTCTTTAATCTACTTGCACCAAGATCGACGTGTTGTTCACTAGTTTTATGTTGATTATGAGTAAGCTCGGTCATGACATTGTGGATGCTAGCACAGGCATGCATACTGTGAATCCATGTTGTTATGACTGAGTCTGTCATACCACGTCCCCTTGTCAGTCCACCCCGACTCTTTAACACTCGCATCATTGATTGTTCGATGACCAGATCTGTCCAAAGTCCTGCCCCAAAACGAGAATTTTTTCTGACTGTGTGGCATTGATCATCTGTGAATTTCTTGTGAATATCTGGATAGTTTGAGGGAAGATCTCTCATCATCTGAAGATACAGGCGTGCACTTTTGGCGTAGTTTGTGTGTCCAGTTGCAGCGAATGAATTCAGCATTTTAAAGATAGCATCCAAGTGAAGTTGCCAGTTTCCGGTTCTTTCACCTGCAATGAACATCTTGATGACATTTACGTACTCCATGTATTGAATCCAAAGCCTTGCCGTTCTAGATGCTTCTCCCAATCTTTCCATTTCCTCAGACAGCAGTGAACGTACTTTTGTCAAGGCAGAGCTTTCTTCTAACTCTTTCTCATTAGTTGCGTCTTTCTGAAGCTTTTCGTACAACAACTTAATTTCTTCTTTCTCGTCTTTACTAAATGCTATTACGTCTCTTTTATCTTCCGTGTTTTCAGTGTCATCTTGTTTTTCCTCTCTCTCGTCACAAAGAATTTCATCAAGAAGCAAACCAGTCTCCAGTCCAGCAAAGTCATCAGTGACGTCATCAACAATAAATTTATAATTTGTAATATTAATTTTCATAAATTTTTTGTGATATATGCAAAGTTATATCAAATAAAAACGAAAGGAAATACAGAATTCTAGTTATATTTCTGTTAGTAATAATCTTAAAATTGTACAAAAGTTGACAAAAAATTTGCAAAATACCCCCTGTTAGTTACTTAACTAGCTGTAAACAAATTTCCCCAAACGCAGTTTCAGAGAATTTTGGATATGTTAATCTACATCAAATTGCGCTTCTTTTGATACCAAATTCATTAGTATAATATTTTTTTCCGGTGCAACCCTAATTTTACTAGACTATAATGCCAAGGGCGTTCCCCTTGTTGAATGTCAACCTCTACAACCATGTGAGTCTCCTCCCATTGAAGTGTGTCCTGTGGAGCCCGGTGCTGGTACAGCTGAACGGATCCACTCTCTAGTCTTGCCTGAACTCCACCCTTTGTCTGTCACCCCTGATGATACTTTATCATTAGTTATCCCCAGCAAGTGCCGTCCCGTCATCCTACGTTTGGCTCACAAAGATCCTTTGGTTGGTCATGTCTCCCATGTTAAGACCCTGATGAAGATCTCTCAAGACTTCTACTGGCTAGGAATGTGCGCGGACATCTGGGATTATTGTCGTTTCTGCGACAAATGTCATCGCTTGTCAACTAAGAGACGGGTACGTCCAGTACCCCTTCAGCCGTTACCAGTCGCGCCATCCTCTGATAAACACAGTAGCCTTCAGCCGTTACCAGTCGCGCCATCCTCTGTAGCCTTCAGCTGTTAACAGTCGCGCCTTCCTCAAATAAACACCGTGGACTTCAGCTGTTACCGGTCGTAACTGAGCCTACTTCGGAGTCCAGGAAGAAGAGCAAGTTCTCCTGCTCAAGTGAAGATACTGACGATTCGCCTCGGCTTACTTTACAGTCTGATGGCCCAGCTAGCTCTGGGGAACATGATGTTATGAATCCTGATCTTACTTTGAGTCAGTCTACTCAGGTTAATGAGCACGACTTCCCCCTCACCACTACAGAGAGAATTAAAGATGATCTCAACCCTTCTACTATTAGGATTACTACTACTACCAGGACTACTACTTGGACTACTACTTGGATTACTACTTGGATTACTACTACTACCAATACTACTATAGTCTATTCACTTAAAGTAATCGTCCAGACCATTTCATCATTCCTGATTTAATGCAATATAATCATAGCCATTAACGAGTATATCAACAACACGTCGTCACTTTTTGTATCCAGTCAGCCGTTTTTAAATAATCTGCAATCAAAATCTGCAAATTCCCCGAGTTTTCAAAACGCTCTCAAGGTTTGCAGACGCTCAGGCTCGGTGACGTACCATCAGGGAGGCTCATCTTCCCGCGCTGATCAGAGAGGCACGTAAACACAGAGATAAATATAGTACTTGAAGATATTTGGGTGTTTCTGATAGATTTTTTTTGCTATATGCCACATGCATGCATCCTTTATGGGTGCAGCAAGACAGCTGTGCCTTTCGAGAAAAGTTTGCACACGGAAAGGAGTGGCGTGTGTAGGGTGATACACGCCTATAGTGTGTTGGGGCGAGCAGTTGTGTTGAGAAACGGCGCCCCCCCGTAAGACTGACTCAGTCCAACACTATACCAGACCAGGTGGCCCTGTTAGACAGGGACGCCAGGACTGGCAGCAGCGGTGGACCACCACGACTGCGAGGCTTTGCCTCTTAACAAGACCAAGTAAACCAGTTGTGGAGTGGGCGTGCCCTGTGGTGAGAGACCCTGTGTTGGTGTGGCTGTCACACTTTCTGCCTTCCCGCCCGCATATTTTCCAACTCTATGCTGTAGTTAATGCTAGTATGTGGTTTCCGAGTAATGACGTTTGACTGTAGCTCCAAAACTAACCATAGGATTTTCTCGAAAGTACCTTCATTGTGATTCCCACACACACATGGTTTAATCTTATTTACCAATCCATGTTTTGGAGAAGTGCCAGGTCCTCCTGCTGAACCTCAGGCTCTGCTAACACCTGTTCATCCACCTCGTACTCGGGCTCAAACATAGGATTCCATGACAATCTGAGGTTCGTTTTCCTCATAGTATACGCGACCAGCGTCATTTCTTTCGGTGTCAGATTGAGCATCGTTCTCTAGATGTCACAGCGACAGATTTACTGTCTGACACCGAAGTACAATCGCTCATCATAACATTTGCCGACAGGTGTCAGACAGAGTGTCTGCGGACGTCCCTGTTCTGACGTCATCAATAACAATCGTAGCCCTGTTGGAGGGAAGATTTTTTTTTTCGCGCGCTTTTTACAAAAGTCGTGTTTTTACGGAAATAAGGCCTAGAAATCAATTATTTTTGGTGGATTAGGTGTTTTGAATGACCATTCAACATAATTCGGCAAAAAAAAATTGGGTCTGGATGATTACTTTAAGCTGGATTCCTGGGCTGGGAGCTGCTCGATGCCTAGCCGAGTTTGTAAGGACGCCGCTGATTGGCTGATAGACTCGGGCTGGGTGGCGATGGTGGTGGTACTTGCCTCCCCGCAAACCAAAACCCTTGGGTTGCCTCAGAAAAATATTCATATTTCTTGGCTTTACTCATCTCTTACACAAGATAGGCCTATTTTGTTTCCATCAGTAACTCAGGCAGTGATTGTTCAACAACAACACGCCATTCATAACTCAATAGGGTAAAAAATAAAGTCATGACTGACTATCACAAGAGTAGGCGGACTTTTAGGTTTTCAGTGCATTGAAATGTTGTACTCCTACCCGATATAACCAAGCTACCATATAATATTTATGAAAGCTGAGCCTAACATTGTGTTCATAATATATTGCTGCATATCATGAGCATAAAAAAATTACACTAAGACGACACTAATATTAAGATAATTGAAGGAAAGTAAAAGAGTGTATAAACATTATTTCTTGCTTATTTTGCTTCAACTCGCTCTAACTCCATCAGTTTTGGTCGCATTCAATTTTCAAGAACTGTTTCAAAATCCTTATACTTTTCCGCTTCCTGTGGTATGTAGCACGTACCAATAAGGAAAAGAGTAGGTGGTCCAAATGGCTAAGAAAGTTAAACTACTACTGCAAACTGGCACAGTGACGGGTGAGCATTGCTCCCTATATAGGAGAGACTGTTTTCGGGAGAGCTATCGCTTCACCCGTCACGGCACCAGTTTGAAACAGTTTAACATTCTTAGCCATTTTGACGGCCTACTCTTTTCCTTATTGGTACGTGCTACATACCACAGGAAGCGGAAAAGTATAAGGATTTTGAAACAGTTCTTGAAAATTGAATGCGACCAAAACTGATGGAGTTAGAGCGAATTGAAGCAAAATAAGCAAGAAATAATGTTTATACACTCTTTTACTTTCCTTCAATTATCTTAATATTAGTGTAGTCTTACTGTAATTTTTTTATGCTCATGATATGCAGCAATGTATTATGAACACGATGGTAGGCTCAGATTTCATAAATATTATCTGGTAGCTTGGTTATATCGGGTAGGAGTACAACATTTCAATGCACTGAAAACCTAAAAGTCCGCCTACTCTTGTGATAGTCAGTCATGACTTTATTTTTTACCCTATTGAGTTATGAATGGCGTGTTGTTGTTGAACAATCACTGCCTGAGTTACTGATGGAAACAAAATAGGCCTATCTTGTGTAAGAGATGAGTAAAGCCAAGAAATATGAATATTTTTCTGAGGCAACCCAAGGGTTTTGGTTTGCGTTGAGGCAAGTACCACCACCATCGCCACCCAGCCCGAGTCTATCAGCCAATCAGCGACGTCCTTACAAACTCGGCTAGGCAGCGAGCAGCTCCCAAGAATCCAGCTTGAGTGAATAGACTATACTAGGATTACTACTACTACCAGTACTACTACTTGGATTACTACTGCTACCAGGACTAATACTTGGATTACTACTACTACCAGGACTACTACTAGGATTACTACTACTACCAGTACTACTACTTGGATTACTACTGCTACCAGGACTACTACTTGGATTACTACTACTACCAGGACTACTACTAGGATTACTAATAATACAGTTTTTTTGGTCTAGGCACAGCCTGTGCCCTTATGTTCGTGTTTTGTTTTGTTGTATCATTAATGTTGGGAATTTTGCTTGTTAGTTTAGGTTTGCATAGTGCTTCGTTTCATTTGTGTGTATATTCTGTTTGGCCTACTCACATTTCTACCCGCATGTCTATTGTGGATAGACTACAGCAACGCTTTTCCCAGGCCTCGAAGCTCACCGGGCCCCTCTCCGACGTGTTAAGGAATCTGATACGGGAACTCCTACAGTTGATGGATGATGTGCACCTGCTCTTCGACCAGTTGAAGCAACCTTTGGCCTCGGGACCCATTCTGCGGCTTCCTGACCCCAGCCAGACGTTCATCCTGCGCGTCAACGCTTCAACTCATGGATTGGGAGCTGTATTCTTCCAGTACCATGATGACTGTGTACATCCCATCTCTTACGCCAGCCGGAAGCAACTACATCGGGAGCGACGTTGCTCTACAATTCGTAGGGGATGCCTAGCCATCGTCTTCAACGTCAACAGGTTTGACTTCTACTTGAGAGGTAACGAATTTTTCATTGAAGTTGACCACAAGCCTCTAATATTGAAGCCGACCTACTCAGCCGGCCATAGTTATCTGTTTGATTCCTGCACTACAGTCTTTTACAAATATTTTGTATGTTTCTCCGGGTCAGCTGCAGTTCTCCTTCATCATCGGCTGTGCAGCAGATGCTTTAGTGGGGGCATGTGTGAGAAACTACACCTGAATTACACCTCCATCCTCCGGGTAACGGTGATTACCACTTCACCTTCACCAAGCGATGTGCTTCGGGGCTTCAAGCGCAGCTACTCGACTTTCCACGTCAACTCTTCAAGCCCCTCTCCCAGAGTAAGGGGGGTACTGACAAGTTAATGACGGAGCCTCGCCGCCACGATTAAGGTGGACAGCCATAGCTCTCCACTCCAGCAACACCTCCTCTACTACCCAGCTGCTGTTCTCATCCCTGAAGGCCATACTGAAGACGTAGGCTTCCTTACAGTTGGCCCTTCCCTGTCCCGCAACCATTCAACGCTCCCCAGCTGTATGAAGAGTTACTCTACGGTGCTGACGATTCCCGCTGCAATCCACCTCTCTTCAAAGCTGCGTTCCAGGAGTTCCCAGGGTGACATTACCCCTGCATCATTGCAGTCGTTGTCTGGTCACTTATTTGGCGGCTAGCCATTTATTACTTATTTTGTTGTGTAAATATATTAAGGGTTAATCATACATACATGTTAGAAACAGTGCAGAGAAGGATGACCAAAATGATACAAGGGATGCGTAACTTTAGTTATGAGAAGAGATTGAAGTTATTCAAGTTACACTCACTCGAGAGACGCATAGTAAGGGGCGATCTGATAGAAGTTTTTAAGTGGATAAAGGGATTTAATAAAGGAAAGGTAGGAAAAGTTCTTACGGCTTTTAACCAGGGTAGAATAAGAAGTAATGGATTCAAGCTGGAAAAGCGTAGATTTAGAAAGGAAATAGGGAAAAACTGGTTCACAAATAGGGTGGTCAATGAATGGAATGGACTCAGTAGACAGGTAGTTAGTGCGGAGTCATTAGGGAGCTTTAAAGAAGGGCTGGATAGGTTCATGGATGGGGATGAAAGGTGGATGTAGGTAGTGTTAGGTGACAGGAACTACCAAGTGTAGGCCTCGCGCCCTCTTGTAGCTTCCTAATTTTCTTCTTATGTACTCCTTGATTTTCCTTCCCCCACATTTCTTAGGGTTGGTAATATTAATTGATAACCACCTCGGCCCTGACAAAAAGATACCCAATTAGTGTATATTATAATAAATAAGTATAGTGTATATTATACACACTCAGTGTTTATATTATATACTCAGATACTATTTGTTTTGAAAGTTTAATAGCCTACGGTGTTGACAACACCGTAGATCCCTTTGTATTTGTAGGTATTACCCACAATCCCTTGGTCTTTCTCCTCGGTTATCTCCTCTTGGCCCCGTCCACTCATCCCAGCCTCCTCCCTATTACAGGTAAATACACGTTAAGATACCTAAATAAACGTAGCTTTACTTTCCATTGACGAAAGTTGGAACAGGCAGCTATCTTGTTATGAATATCCGGAAGCCGGATAGGATGGAATATAACGAAGATATTATAAGCTGATAAAACTAGAAAAATGTCTTCCTCCCCACTGATCTCATGGCCTCGTCCACTCATCCCAGCCTATTCCCCATTCCAGGAAAAGTGGTCATGAGTGACTCATCCATATGTGCTTCCACCCAGTGTGTGCCTCACAGCACAGTGTGTACATTATTTTCCTCAGTTTGTATGTATAGTCAGTGAAGATATTTATTTTTCAGTAGAAATTAAAGGGGCGACATTATTTTTGTTTTGTGTACGGAAGGTGCAATATAAAATTAGCAATGTATGCTCAGAGTCATCATTGAAACATTAGTTCCGGGAAGTGAGGGTTTTAGACTCGAAATCCCTATGTACTAGCAAAGACTACTCTATACTGGACTTGCTACTCCTGCCCCGCGCCAACCCGCCCATGACCAGTGGAGGCCAGTTTTGCGATTCCTGCCATTTTAGAACATCACCCCTATTTCCCTTCCTAAGGTTTATCAGTATATATGATATACCGTTATCTTCGTAACTGTTTGTTCTATAATATTATCAAATAAAACACAGTAAAATACACTAAAGAAATGCCATTATGAGAGAGTGAAGAAATATGCATGACCTCAATATATACTTAAACTCTTCGCCATTTAATATTTTGCGAGAAAACATTTTAGATGCTAGCGATAGAAAGAAGCGGATTTTCATTAGCTTTCCATTGATATATTTTGTTTTCTGATAAATGAATTACCACCATGCTTAAATTAGCGTTAACTAAAAAAATAACATCATCAATCGTATCGGCAAGTAAAAAAGTGTTCCATGAATATAGTAGACTATGGCATATCAGTATAAATGATACACTGTTATCTTCGTGAATGTTTGTTCTATAATATTATCAAATAAAAAACTGTAAAATACACTAAAGAAATTCCATTATGAGACTGAAGAAATATGCATGAACTTATATTCACTTAAACTCATCGCAATTTGATATTTTGCGTGAAGACTTTTTACATGCAACATATCAATAGAAGCGGAATTTAATTAGCTTTCCATTGCTATATTTCATTTTCTGATAAATGAATTAGAACCATGCATAAATTAGCGTTAACTAAATAAATAACATCATCCATCGGGTAATTATCCCGATAGATGATGTTATTCTTTTAGTTAAAGCTAATTTATGCATGGTTATGTTTAATTTATCAGAAAACGAAATATAGCAATGGAAAGCTAATGAAAATCCGCTTCTTTCTATCGCTAGCATCAAAAATGCTTTCCTCGCAAATATTTAAAGGCGTGAGTTAAATGAATTTTAAAGTTCATGCATATTTCTTAACTCTCTCAAAATGGCATTTCTTTATTGCTTTTTTACTTTTTTTTTATTTGATATATTATAAGAAAAACATTTACGAAATAACGGTATATCATAATCTGAAAAAACCAAAGGAAGGGAAAAAGGATGATGTTCAAAAAGGGGGGGGAATCGAAAAAAAACTGGCCCCCACGGGAAAATAGCCCAAAATGATAGCAAGTTATAGATAGCTTTGGTACTAGTTTAGTCCATACCATGAATAAAGAAAACCGTGACACGAAAGGTAGGGGGTGTACGGTAAAATGGAGGAAACAACTATACTATGTGACTTCTGGTTTCAAAACGATAGTCGTGGGATTTTTCATGTTGTAAACTAAAAATGTATTTTTAAAAAAATGGGAAAAAATATTTAGTAATTTTTTAAAGGAAAATAAATCCTCTTCTTATCCTGTAACTTCGCCATCTTTTGTCTTCGTGAGTTTCTTCTCGAAAATCGCCCCTTTTGGTCCACAACCACAAAAAGCACGCCCCCGAAGAGCGTAATAAAGCGATTACAAATATTAGGCTCCCCTAGGCCAAATCTTGGGGGGGGCAGGCTCCAAATAAAAAAAAGGTTGGTTTGGGGAATTTTGGGCCCCCCTTATAAGTAATTACCCCTCCTTAAGGGAATCAAATTAACAAAAAAATATTTTGGGTTCCTCACCCCCAAAAAAAAAAAAACAAAAACCCCCTTTTGAAAGGGTGTGGAGAAAAAAAGTCAATCCCCCCCGGTCAAATTCCTTTTTCCCAATCACTTATAATACCCCAAACCTTAAAGAAATCCCCAAAACCCTTTTTTTTTTGCAAAATTATGTTAAAATGTTATTAAAAACCCTAATCCCCAAAAAATTATATTTTCCAGGCCTTTTTCCGAAAAACACGACTTTTGTAAAAGCGCGCAAAAAAATTTCTTCTTCCACAAGCCCGCGAATTTTATTGTGCGCCCTTTAAGGAATCAATGTAAAAAACATCTTCTGCTTTTTTTTCCCCTGTCGTCGATCACAAATAAAATTGAGAGCGGGGATTCGGTGTCAACGTAAATCCTGTCTGTGAACCAGAACGTGTGGGGTACTGTGGAGCTGGAGGTACAGGAACGGGGAGAAAAGAGATATGCCCTTGGAGGTACTGGAGAGAAGGGAAAAGGCTTAATTGTGTAGTGATTTTTAGTAAGAGAAAAGGCTTGAGTGATCTAGCTCTGAAACACGTCTTATTTCTATGTTAAGTTGCTTATTGTTGAAAAGGCAGGTAAAGGTTTTCTTGTTAAAAATTTCCTCTAGTGCTTCCTCTCGTTCGTCTTCTTCTTGTGCCCTTTTGATGCTTCTGTATAGCCCGGGTATCGCTTCATGTCCTCTTCAACTTGGTCTCCTTCGTTAACATATTTGTAAACTCTTCCCTTGTCTATTTCACCTGGAATCTAAAATTTCATTAGTTTTGGTCTGTTGAGTGAAGCGTCAGCCGAGGGTTTGTGCGTGTTATACGGAAAATACTTCTCGCCTGTCCTCTATACCCCCACAACCACAGTACCACACACGCCCGAATCACTTTAAAGGAGTTTTTTTGGGGAAAATTAAAAAACGGGGGGGGGTGGGGTAAGGCGCTACTTATTTCGCGGGTTTACCTTTTTTATGCAACAACGGGTTTGGGTTTGTGTGGTTGCCATGTATTCCCGTGGGATTTTGTGCAAAAATTGTTTTTTTTGCATTTTCTGGCTTCTTGGGTATCAATTAACAAAAAAAAGGGGGGCCCCAAATTTTCAGACCCCTCACCCCCTTTCTGGGGGGTCTTCCTTTTTTGGCCCCCCCAGGATTGGTCTCTGTAACCTAAAAACAAATTTAAACATTTTCTTTTTACAGACACTGAACTTGTTTCCCTACTAAATTCTGATCGATGTCGGGTCTGATACAAAATTTCTCTATCCGCCCAAATTTTGGATAACCGAAACCTCTTTTTCGTTGTTTTCTCACCCCTTCTATTACAAAAGCCGTCTAAGCTACTTTTCCATGCCCGTTTTTATATTTAAAATATTTTAAACCGGGGTTGTCTTTCCTCCTTTTTTTCTTTAAGACAGGACAGGGGAGTTCCACGACGGAGTTACCACCCCTGCCCCCAACCCATCCCCCCAAACGCGTTATATTTGCGATAGTCCGATTTTGCGTACTGTCAAAATGGGACGAAAATAAATCAGTTATTCTCAATTCCATATTTAAAATTCCCTCCCAAAGCGTTTGCGCAATCACTGCCATAGCATTTTACGAGAGGAGTACAGGGCAGGCCATTTTTAAAGCAGCTACACCTATTTCCTTGCATCTACTTTGCACCCAAATTTTGAAAAAGTTAAACTACACTTGTGGGCAGGCAGGGAAAGAATTCATGAACTACACGCCCTTTTTCCCCAATTTCCTCCATTTTTTTCAATTGCGGGAAAGGTTTTTGGGAAAATTTTCAGGGTATGATTGTCCCCATTGTCATGTATTTGCACGCATGAAGGGGGAAGCAATGCGCACAGTTGGGTGGAGCATTTCCCCTTCCAAGTTCTTTACCAAAAACAGCTCCCCCTGAGTGATGGTAGGGTTCTGGCCTTTTGAATGTAGCTGACACAAAAAAGTCTCCAACGCTTTCACCCCGGGGGAACTCGTCATTGACCACTGGGGCGGGAATGAAGGCCCCTAATGCTTTAAACAGTCAGGGCGGGGCTCATCATCAAGCTTTAGGTATGCTCTACCCCTGATTTCTTTGAAATTCCTATCAATCTGCCTCCCAACAGCACCTGAAAATTGTGGGGTCCAAAAGTCTTGCTTTGCGACGGGGAAAACCTGCACTCTTTTTAAAGTGTCTATTTCCCGTTTCTTCTTTCCTTTTCCTGTATGAAACTTTTAAGGGTATAGGAATTTTACTGTCGGAGGCGTAAAATCAAAAAGGAGCAGGAGTACGTCAGTGTCGGGGGACCATCGAGATCTTTCTGGGAGCACCACAGCGTAGAGGCATACTTGGGTTTTTTTAATCATGTGTCAGCCTCTTCTGTGTATGAGCATACTCAAAACCCAGTCCCTTTTAGATCATCGTACCAAACGAGCACGATGAAACTTTGCTTGCGAAAAAGTCCAGTCCTTTGGGCCCAAAAAAGCATGTGACTTCCGCTTTGTTTTTTTATGCTGAAAAATAAATCCTTAATGACATGGGGAGCTTCATTTCGGGATAACTTCTCTCAAGGTGGTTTGATCGCTTCTGCCCGGGCTTTGTTTTTTAACGACAATCCAATATCGATCAAAACCAAAACGCCCCTCATATGCTTGTCATCATTGTCTCAAAGCGTTTGTTGAATGTCCTGAGGTGTGAAATCTTCAGCATTTGGGGTCTTTGTCATACTCTGAAGTACACCATTGCATCAAAGTGAAACTTTAACTGGGGATCTTCCCGCCCTATGTCTGGTACTGGAGACTCAAGGGTTCAAAACCGTGGCATCTTCACTGCACTCAACTGGCCTTGTCGTTGGGGTTACAAAGACTATCAACACAACAAGAACGGGCACTGTTTACACTCGTACTTGCCATTATTTCCTCGAATTTTGGCACTAGACCGGGGTTGGGTTCCCTGAACAAAGAGAAATTGCCCCTAAATTTCGATCCCCGCAATTTGATGACTTTATTCCAATGCGTACTTTTGATTTATCCATCCAACTTGAAATGCCTTCAACTTGAGCTTCTTCATCTTGTCCCAAACCGGGGATTTTTTATGTGGGATCAGACGTTTTTCCAACGAACTCCCCGAAACGCTTCTGACCCTTTTCTGCATAAAGCAGAATATCTGCTTTGCTCCTCTGGCACAAGGCTGATGAAACTAAACTTTTCAAAGGTGTCTTCACTCTGAAAAGGGGGTTTTCTGTGCAGTCAAATCTATTGATTGACGTTTTTTATGGCATTTTCCTTTACCTCAGTGCAATCTGTCCAGACAGCTGGAGCTCTGTGGTTCGGATGACCTGGGAAAATTTTTGGAAGCTCTCAGATATCGTCAACGATACGGGCAAGCAAGGGGTAGTGGGGACAGTCGATTGAGAGCACTTCATCTCTGCTGATCCCACCTCCACCGTGTCCCCTTTAGTTTCTTGATTTCCTTTCGAGCCTATCTGTGGCAGATTCGTGAGGGATCTTGATTTTGCACAAAAAAAGTCCCGGCTCATGCTTCCATGTTTCGGCTCATTTCTTCCCGCATTCATTTTTTGCAAGATGGACAGCATCATCGAGCGTAATTTAAAGGTCCCCTGCGAAAAAACTTGTCAGGTTCTCCAAGGGAACAAAATAATCGCCCGTCCCCTGACGCAAACTGCGAAATGAAGAAAGGGTTTCCCTTTATCAGGTATGCGAAAGGGAAATTCGCAAAATCTCCAAAAGTTTTCTCCCCTCCCGGGCTTCACATTTTCCCGCTACCATGTCTGACATATTATAGTCTTCACAATCGGGGTTCGGAATAACTTGTCCCCTTTAAAACATTGCACCGGACACTAACTGGGCCTTTTTAAGAGTGGATAAATAAATCAAACCGCATCATCATAATTCTAGCTGATTGGATGTGGTATTCGTGCCTCTTTTGTATCTTTTCCCCTGAAAATCCCACGAAGGGGTGCTGATGTTATGCACCCTTTCAATGGCACAATACCAGGCCCTGCCATCTTCGTTTTCCCGGAGCATGTAACAGCAAATGCAATATGGAGAGCTCCTGCCCCTTTAAACCAAATTGGGGGCCCCCCCTGACTGCGAAATTTTTAAAAGCACTGAATAGGTCCAGGGCCAGTGTTATCAAGTTTTTTTTCTGTGGACCCAAAAGCAGTGGCAGAGATTTCCCCGGGCTCCCCAAAAAGTGTAAAGATCCCATATCTTGGTGTGGTCTTTAATAATGGAGCGATCACCTCTACAGTCCACATTCATTTAGTGCGTGTTGGGGTGTCGGATGACTGGGGTAACGCAGAGATTTGGTAGCAGCCCAAGTTTGGGATCAATTTTCTTTACCTTTCCCTGGGTTGGTTTTTTTGTTCCTTGACTGATGTATCGTCGACTGGAGTGCTCTCATGGGGGGACTCTTCCTGATTCCCCTTTTCTGTCACTTCCTGTGTTTGTTCCCTTTGCTGACTCATTTCGTTAAATCCACAATCATATCCGTGCCATCTCATTTCCCAAAGGAGTTTGCGTGCCCGGTTTGGGGTGAAATCTTTGCTCGAATATTTTTCCTCTTTCCCTTTCATAACCCAAAACTCAAAGGATGGTTTTGATGACTGGTTTTGACCATGTTAGTCAAGGCCAAGCTTTGTGAGAGAACTTTTTCTGTATTTCAAATGTCGGGTTTTGAACTCTCCATCTTTATCTTGCTGGAACATGACAACCACTGTGCCTGGAAGGTTCCTTGCCCCTCGGTGGTCTTCCGGAGGTCAATTTATCGATCGCAAAACCCTGTGTTCGGGGTTTCTTTCAAGTTTGGGGGACAAAATCCACCAGCCCCCTTCATCCGCTGGAGAAAACTCTGCTCCTCGTTTCTCTAAGTCAAAAGATGGAAGGTAGTCACTTCCATATACACAGCTGAGAGGTTTTCTACTAAGGGTCTTTTTAGTTGGTTCGTAAATTTTATTGTGGATCCTCGCCTCATCATGACAAATACTTTATTTATTGCATGAGAGGTTAATGCTATATAGTTTTAAATATCAAATCCTGACGACTCTCCCGTCTGCTTCTTCAACCTGCCTCACGCCTGCCTTCTTTTTTTTCTTACTTCACAAGGATGGCCAAGCAAATACAAAAGCCGCAAAAAGCCCACCTTATTTGGAAGTCCCTATAAAGAAAACATAAGATATATAGAAAGGGGTGGGCCTCTTTTAGTGCGGAAGGTGTCCTTGTTTACTAGTACTCTCTAAGAATTCAAGTCGTAGGTAGGTGGAAAAAATAAAACAGTGAGAAATTTTCAAGTTTGAACCATCAGGGGATGAAAGAGTGGAATACTGGTTAACTCATCATTAGGAAGATGGACAGATTAGGTTGAAAGTTGTAACGCGTCCCATTTGTATTTTTTTGTTCCGGCTTTTTTCTTGTTAATTCACTTTCAGGTATGTATTTAGTTAGGTAGTACCCCCTTTCTCGACTTGATTCCCATGCAAGGTTGAGTTCCCGAAAAACAACCCCTATTCCTGAATGGGTTGGTTTCAACCATAGATTGAAGCCCCTTAAAAGTAATCTCAGACCATTTCTCCATTCCTGATTTATGCAATAAAGTATGTCATTATCCTGGTATATCACAATATGTTGTCACTTTTGCATCCCAGTCAGCCGTTTTTACTTAATCCGCATCGAAAATCTGCAAATTCCCCGAGCTTCGAAACGCTCCTCCTCACTGCAAGCAGACACGCACCATGTGCCTCGGAGACGTCATTTGAGGAGGCCTCCCACCCCTCCTAATCCAAAGCCGTACACAAGAGATAATATAGTACTTGAAGTTTTTGATGTTTCCTGATAGATTTTTTTTTGCCGATATGCCATATGCATGCATCCTTTATGGTGCAGCATGACAGCTGTGCCTTTCCATAGAATTTTGCACACGTTTCCGACTAAGGACACTTTAAATGTGTGACAAGGATTTGTGCGCAGACAAGGGCAAGGGCAGAACAAAACTCCCTTCCTTCACACTGTCTACATCACTCCCATGCACCCCACACCCACCGCACCCACCCATCCCTTAGCCACACAATAGCGTAGCTTGTATGGTAGTTCTGCTTTCACAACTATGGAAGTCTAAGAACACTCCTATGCCTGTCACACTGTCTACATCACCTCCCAACCCAAATCCCGTTGGTGTCATAAATAGGTAACTCCGCGAAATAGTAGCGCCTTACTAAACCCCCCCGCCGTTTCATACTATTTCCACAAAATACTCTTTAGAAGTGATTTTACCAGGACATGTGTTTGGTACTGCCGGTGACTGGAGGTATAGAGGACCAGTAGAGAAGATATTGCGTATAACACTGTCATCCAACCATCAGCTGACGCCTTCATCACCAGAAACCAAAACTAATGAAAATTTTTAGTATCCCGGTGAATGGACCAGGGAAGAGTTGACAAATATGTTAACGAAGGAGTCCAAGTTTGAGAGGACCTATGAAGCGATACTTCTTCTTATACTATGAAGCTCAAAGGTCACAAGAAGAAAGACGAATCGAGAGAAAGCTACTAGCTGGATTTTTTCAGACAAGATCATCCTTTCACTGCCTTGTCATACTATAGCCCTTAACATAGACAGAAGACGTGTACAGAGCTAGATCACTCATGCCTTGCTCTTACTAACTAATCATACACTATTAATGCTTCTTCCCTTTCTCCTCCAGTACCTCAATGCCTTTATCTCTTCTCAGTGTATCTTCTCGTCCGTGTTTTTTTATACGGAAATAAGGCTGGAAATCAATTATTTTTGTACAGATTAGGTGTTTTGAATTTTTGGTTGCCATTCAACATAATAAAAGCGAAAGTGGTGTGTCTGTCGTGTGGTGTTGTGGTGGTGGTATAGTTCGCCCCCCGGGCGGATTCCATCATATCCACATTTTTGGAACAGGTTGCCATGGGAAGGTTTTAGCCCGCGTATGAGATGTCCGATCACTTTTTTTCTTCTTTTTTTAGCAGCCTTATTAGCGATAATTGTGAGAAAAAAAAGTGGGTTGCGAGAATTGAGGAAGCCTTGATGTAGGGTGTGGTACTGGGTTGAGTGAATGGGTGGGGTGATTGGTAATGGTTGTGGGGTGATTGGTGTAGTGAATGGGTGGGGGTATGGGTGATTGGGTGAGGGAATAAGTGGGCATGATGGTAATGGGTGAGTGAAAATGGTGTGTGTTTGATGGGTATGGGTGAGTGAATGGGTGTGTGGTGATGGGTTATGGTGGAGTGAATGGTGGGGGGTGATGGGTAATGGTGAGTGATGGGTGGGGGTGATGTGATGGGTTTGCGTACACTACATACCTTTCTACCTCCATGATTTCAGGAAAGTTAGAAGTGGCATATCTGGAGAGTCCTGTGGTTTGGTGGGGCCTTCGGCCCACCAAACACAGGTGGTGGCCACGGGCCCAACAATAGCCTCTCGCAGGAGCAACAAAAAGTCGCCCGGAGGGCGGCTTTGCGGCTAGTTCAACATAATTTCGCAAAAAAAAAATGGGTCTGGACGATTACTTTAAGGTTTTTGGGTACTTATTAAGTGATTGGGTTGGAATATTTGACCGGGTAGATTGACTTTTTTTTCTCCACTTACCTTACAAGTTATAGTTTTTGGGTGGTGAGGAACCCAGTATTTATTGTTAACTTTGTATTACCCTTATAGGAGGGGTAGTTTACTTATAAGGGGACCAAAGTTAACCTAAAACAACCTTGATTGGTAGCCTGCCACCACCCTAAGATTATGGCCTAGGGGAGCCTAATTATTTGTAATCGCTTTACTTACGTTCTCTTCGGAGGCGTTGCTTTTTTGTGGATTGTGGACCAAGGGATCGATTTGCGAGAAGAAACTCACGAAGACAATAGATGGCGAAGTTATCAAGATAATGAATGTGGACTCTTATCTTCCTTTAAACATTACTAATATATTTTTCCTATTTTTTTCAAAGATACATTTCTAGTTTACAACATGAAAAATCACCACGACTACTCGTTCTTGAAACCAGAAGACTCACATAGTATAGTTGTTTCCTCACTATCTACCTAGTACATCACCCTACCTTTTCGTTGTCACGGTTATCGTTGTATCGTTATCTTTATTCATGGTCATGGACTATAACTAGTACATAGGGATTTCGAGTCTAAAACCCTCACTTCCCGGAACTAATGTTTCAATGATGACTCAGGACATACATTGCTCATTTTATATTGGAGCTTCCGTACACAAAAAAATAATAATGTCACCCTCTGCATTTCTACTGAAAAATAATTCTTCCCTGACTATTACATACACTGAGTAAAATAATGTACACACTGTGCTGTGAGGCACACACATGGGGTGAAGCACATATGGATGAGTTCACTCATGACCACTTTTCCTGGATGGGGGAATAGGCCGGGATGAGTGGACGAGGGCCATGAGATCAGTGGAGGAAGTACATTTTTCTAGTTTTATCAACTTATATATCTTCGTTATATTCCATCCTATTCCGGCTTCCGGATATTCCATAACAAGCTAGCTTGCCTGTTCCAACTTTCGTCAATGGAGGAAAATAAAGCTCCGTTTAGTTAGTTATCTTTAACGTATATTTACCTGTAATAGGGAGTAAGGCTGGGATGAGTTGGACGGGCCAAGAGAGAATAACCGAGAGAAAAGACCAAGGGATTGTGGGTAATACTACAAATACAAAAGGGATCTTAACGGTGTTGTCAACACCGTAGGCTTATTAAACTTTCACAAATAGTATCTGAGTATATAATATAACACTGATTGTGTATATATACACTATACTTATGTTATTTATAATATACCCTATTGGTATCTTTTGTCATGCCGAGTTGTTTATCAATTAATATTACCAATCCCTAAGAATGTGGGGGAAGGAAAATCAAGGAGTACATAAGAAGAAAATTAGGAAGCTACAAGGATGTCGCGAGGCCTACACTTGGTAGTTCCTTGTCACCTAACACTACCTACATCCACCTTTCATCCCATCCATGAACTATCCAGCCCTTCTTTAAGCTCCCTAATGACTCCCGCACTAACTACCTGTCTCTGAGGTCCATTCCATTTCATTGACCACCCTATTTGTGAACCAGTTTTTTTGCCTATTTTTCCTTTCTAAATCTACGCTTTTCCAGCTGAATCCATTACTTCTTATTCTACCCTGGTTAAAAGCCGTAAGACTTTTCCTACCTTCCTTTATTAATCCCTTATCCACTTTAAAACTGTGCTATCATATCGCCCCTTACTATGCGTCTCTCGAGTGAGTGTACTTGAGTAACTTCAATCTTCTTCTCTAACTAAGTTACGCATCCCTGTATCCTTTTGGTCATCCTTCTCTGCACTGTTCTAACATGTTGTATGATTAACCCTTAATATTTTACCCAACAAAATAAGTATAAATGGCTAGCAGCCAATAGTGACGCAGACAACGACTGCAATATGCAGGGGTAATGTACCCTGGGAACTCCTGGAACGCAGCTTTGAAGAGAGGTGGATGCAGCGGGAAATCGTCAGCACCGTAGAGTAACTCTTCATACAGCTGGGGAGCGTTGAATGGTTGCGGGACAGGGAAGGGCCACTGTAAGGAAGCCTACGTCTTCAATATGGCCTTCAGGGTGAGAACAGCAGCTGGGTAGTAAAGGAGGTGTTGCTGGAGTGGAGAGCTATGGCTGTCCACCTTATCGTGGCGGCGAGGGCTCACTTCATTACTTGTCATATCCCCCTTACCCCTGGAGAGGCTTGAAGAGTTGAGGCGTTTGGAAAGGTCGAGTAGCTGCGCTTGAAGCCCCGAAGGCCGTCGCCTTGGTGAAGGTGAGTGTAATCACCGTAACGGGGATGGAGTGTAGTTCATGTGTAGTTCCTCACACATGACCCCACTACAGCATCTGCGGCACAGCCGATGATGAAAGGAGACTGCAGCTGACCGCGGAGAAGCATAACAAACTAGTTGTAAAAGACTGTATGCAGGAATCAACAGATAACTAATAGGCCGCTGGTAAGTCGGCTTCAATATTAGAGACCTTGTGGGTCAACTTCAATGAAACTTCGTACCTCTCAGCGCAAGTTAGAAGTCAAACCTGTTGACGTGAAGACGATTGGCTAGAATCCCTACGGATTGTAGAGCACGTCCGCCTCCCGATTAGTTGCTTCCGGGCTGGCTTAAGAGATGTGATGTACAAGTCATCATGGACTGGGAAGAATACAGCTCCCAATCCATGATTTGAAACGTTTTGAAGCGCAGGAATGAACGTCTGGCGGGCTGGAGACCGCAGAACTGGGTCCCGAGGGCCAAAGGTTGCTTCAGAACTGTTCGAAGGAACAGGTGCACATCATCCATCACTTTAGGAGTTCCGCGTACAGCTTCCTTACACGTCGAGAGGGGCCGGTTGGCTTCAGAGGCCTGGAAACAGCGTTGCTGTAGGCTATGCACAATGACATGCGGTAATGTGAGTAGGCCCATCAGAATATACACACAAATGAAACGAAGCACTATGCAAACCTACACAACAAGCAAAATTCCCACATTACTGATACAACAAACAAAACAACGAAACATAAGGGCACCGCTGTGCCTAGACCAAAAAACTGTAATATTTTAGTAATCCTAGTAGTAGTCCTGGTAGTATTAGTAATCCAAGTATAGTCCTGGTAGCAAGTAGTAATCCAATAGTATACTGTAGTAGTAGTAATCCTAGTAGTAGTCCTGTTAGTAGTAGTAATCCAGTATTAAATCCAAGTAGGAGTCCAAGTATAGTTCCGGTAGTAGTAGTGATCCTAATAGTAGAAGGGTTAGATCATCTTTAATTCTCGTCTGTAGTGGTGAGAGGCGGAAGTCTTGCTCATTAACCTGAGTAAACTGACTCAAAGTAAGATCGGATTCATAACATCCTGTTTCACCCAGAGCTACTGGGCCATCAGACTATAAGTAAGCCGGGCGAATCGTCAGTATCCTCACTTGAGCTAGAGAACTTTGCCTCTTCTTCCTGGACTCGAAGTCAGGCTCAGTTAGACCGGTAACAGCTGAAGTTCACGGTCTTATTGAGGATGGTGCGCTGTTACATCTGAAGGCTACAGAGGATTGGCGCGACTGTAACGGCTGAAGGGTTACTGGACTACCCGTCCTCTTAGTTGACAAGGCGATGACATTTGTCGCAGAAACGACAATATCACAGATGTCCTCGCACATTCCTAGCCAGTAGAAGTCCTTCAGAGATCGTCTCAGGGTCTTAACATGGGAGACATGCCCGCCAAAGGATCTTCGTGAGCCAAACGAGGAGTGAAGGCACGGCACTTCTGGGGATAACTATGATAAGTATTTTACCTACTTTGGGCTATCAGAGCACTGCCGGAACAGGATGCCGCGTTTGTGTAAAACTTGTAGGTGGCACCATCACTTGCCTTCCTACTTCACAGTAGACGTTGAGGCACTAGACACGCAGTGAAGGACATGATTCTTGTAGGTGACGAAACCTTCATCAGGGGTGCAGACACAGTTTGGAGTTCAGGCAGGACTAGAGAGTTGATCCGTTCAGCGGTTACCAGCACCGGCTCGACAGGACACATTCAATGGGAGGAGACTCCATGGTTGTAGAGGTTGACATTCAAGCACGGGGAACGCCCTTGGCTTATAGTCTAGTAAAATTAGGGTTGCACCGGAAAAAATATTATACCTGATGAATTTGTATCAAAAGAAGGGCAATTTGATGTAGATTCACATATCAAAATTCTCTTAACTTTGATGATGTTATGTACTGAATAATTTAATTTTTTCGTACTCATATGTCTGTTTGGTACCATGCTTCTTCTTGTGGGTGGGTTTATCTTCCAACAAGCGTTTACTTCATTCACCTTCTACCATTACGGAGATTTTATCGGCCCTACATATATATATATATATAATAATATATATATATATATTATAATATATATATATATATATTATATATATATATCTATAATATATATATATGTTTTTATATTAACATATTTATTTGTGTATATATATATACATATATATATATCTAGACTATATATATATATATATTATATAATATATCTATGATATATTATAGAGAGATAGAGAGAGAGAGAGAGAGAGAGGTAGGAGAGAGAGAGAGAGAGGAAGAGAGAGAGAGAGAGAGAGAGGAGAGAGAGAGATATGTGCATATGGATTAATGGATAGCAAAATGCCTATGTGCAGCAAAGAGACACTATTTCATATTGACATAAAGTGGTAGTCATGGATTGCACTTTTATCCATATTTTCTATTTGACATAATTCCCGTCTTTCATTACAACCTTTTCTTTTCTTGTTTATAGCTGCCACTACAACTACGAGTGTAGTTGGCAGCTATAAACTGACTGTGGTATAATGACGGTGGCACACGTACACACACACGGGCGTGGTGAGTTTGGGTGTGGTGAAGTTTGTGTGTGTCTGGTGTGTGTGTATCCGTGATGCTCTCCTATTTATAAAACCTTTTCCGCATATTATTACTAGCCCGCAAAGCCGCCCTCCGGGCGCCTTTTGATAGCTCCTCGTAGGGCTATTGGTGGGGCCTTCGCCCACCAACCTGTGTTGGTGGGCCTAGGCCCCCAACACAGACTCTCAGATAGCCCTTCTAACTTTCCTGAAAATCATGGATGTAGAAATTGTAATGTATTACGCCAACCCACCCAACCCATTCACTCCACATTACCCATCACCCCCACCATTCACTCACCCATTACCCATCTCCCCCCACCCATTCACTTCACAGCCATACCCATCACCCCCCCACCCATTCACTCACTCCATTACCATGCACCCCCATCTATTCCTCACCATCACCATCCCCCCCACCCATCCACATTCACGCCATCCCCCACACCCATTACCCATCAACCCACCCATCACTCACTCCATTACCCATCAACCCTAACATCAAGGTTTCCTCAATTCTCGCAAACCACTTTTTTTCTCACATTCTCGCTAATAGGCTGCTAAAAAAAGAGTGATCGGATCAATCTCATAAGAGGTCTTAAAACTTTCCCCTGGGCTAGCTGGTTCAAATACTGTGACATATGATGGATTCCGCCACGGGGGGCGGCACCTATCCGCGGACAGAGCGACACACCACGACACACTTTCGCTTATATTATTATAATATCCAATATTTTTCATGTATTATCTTATAGAACTGCTATGAAGGGGTTGCACTATTGAAAAAAGGCGAGAATAAGTTCTTGGTCACGCTTTTAGCTCATTTTTCCACACCCTGTTATAAGATCAGGTTCCCAGAAAATTCTATGAAATCGTAAATTTCTTTTTATTTTAATTCACATTTTCTTATTTTTGTTTGTTTTAAACTTTAAAAGTTTTGCATGTGCTCGTATACAAAATAGATCGCTCATAAAAATATGATACTAAGCTCTTCCACTCCCTGAAGCGGCTATTTAACATAAACAGGCTTTATATCCCTAGTATTTTTTTACAAAGCTAGGCGTGAGACGCACCTTTTCGGAGTCCAGTGAACAACTATTTCACCGCTCTGTCATATATTTCAAAATTCACCATATCCTCACTTGGTAACAGAGGCAACGAACCACCCGGCTATGCAGGGCAACATAATAGTCCCAGTCTGAAGAATCACCCTGATATTCGTCAATCACATATAATCATTTACTACTGTAGCGCTCAGGTCATGATTACTGTTGCATGGTCACATTTTTTCGATGCTAAATGAAGTCCTAACAACGACGGTATTTTCCGTAGTAAGATGTACATGTTGCCAAGACCACAAGATTGTTAAATCATTGTCACGGTCACGAGGAATGCGCACTACGTCACAAATAACAGGTGACTGCCACTGTGTGTGGTTCGGACGGCTTGGCATCGACACTATATATAGGAAATGATCTCGAATTCGCAGCAGATAGCACTAGTCAAACACATCCTGTAGCAGCTATGAGACTTGGGTAAGTGTCCCTCCACATCACCCTCTCCGACCACTCTCCTGTATTTTGTGGCATATACTGTTAAGGCAAATTAAGCCCTTACATATAATAAACAGACACACACACACACACACACACACAACACATGCCTTGTCCAGCGGATAGAGCGTTGACGCACATTGTGTGGTTTAGCTGGTTCAATCCTCGCTCACTCCAGGGGATATTTCACTGACAAATTCGGCGGCGGGTTACTGTTCCCCCTTATCACGAGATGGGTGTGTGCGTGTGCGGCCCAGCATTACCCTAAGTTGGTCATAACGAGCTCCAAGTTCGCTCTGGAGGCTGAACTGCAGATTCGCAAGTCCGGTCGCGTGGACAGACCATGGGTGAATGACACACTGTTCAAGTATACAGTGGTAAAGCTTTGTGAGTTTACTTGCACACAGTTTCTAGCCCCGCTCACGGCTAAGATCTTTTCCTCCTAACCTGAGGCAGTTATTATTCCCTTTGAGCATGGTTTGGTGTGTCCACACACAAACCAAAAGAAAAAAGAAAGAGAAAACACCACACACACTCCACTCAATCACACGACACGCAAGCACGCCACGCGTACAACAAGAAAATTAAAATAGACTGTAACAGTATCTTTGCACGATTTAAACGATTATTGTATCAGTGATGTAAGGTGAGAAAAAAAGAGAGAAGAGAGAGAGAGAGAGAGAAGAGAGAGAGAGAGCGAGAGAGAGAGAGAGAGGAGAGAGAGAGAGAGAGAGAGAGAGAGAGAGAGGAGTCATGGACTGAATCATAACTTTTGTTATATGAAAGAGTTATATTTTAGTATATATTCCGACTCTTTAAATTTTGATAATTATCATTCTCATCCTCTTAAGCTGCAGTGCAACTGTGTTGGCCGTTAAACACCTCGGACTTACTCTGTCCTCATTCTTAGGTCGTCGTCCTTTGCCGCCGTTGTGGACGGCAGAGCAGCACAAACCGAGCCAGAACCTGAGGCAGAAGCAGACCCCGTGTAATGGATACGGTTGTCACGCGACAGACCAGCACCATCGTGAGCTATGGCCATCCCACCTACAGTGTGAGCTCGGCCCACGGTATCTTCTACGGTTACGCTTATCCATCCTACGGTTACAAACGACGGATCCCACGGCCTACTGCTCATACGGCTACGGTCACACCTCCAGCAAGCGTGAGGCTGAATGCTGATCCTAGCTACGGCAATGGCCATGGCCACAGAACCAGCTATTAGACACACCCTACCTACAGCGTCAGCTACGGCTACCCTTCATATGGTTATAACAAAAGGATGGCTACGGCTACCCATCCTAACGGACACTCCTTCCTATGGATACAGTCACTCCATCCACAAACCGAAGCGACCCCGAGCCCAGCTCAGCACGCCATGGTTGAGCCACGCCCTGCCCACTACGGTTATCTATCGCAGCTATAGCGCCCAGCTATGGTCAGAAGATACACGCGTCCCAGCTACAGTTTACTAACCACTGAGAACTATGAACGGACAAAGGCCCGAGAAACCCTCTTAACTACTAGCATTCTATAACAAATTTCTTTCTCTTCTTAGTCTCTTTGTTTGTTGAGCCCACCATGGATCTCTGCAGTCACTGTGCTATGTGCCGTGATTGTCTCCCCTTGGCAACTCTCTCTCTCTCCTCTCTCCTCTCCTCGCGTCAGGGTGGCAAGGTTGGTAGAGACGAGTGGAGTTACCAATGTGCAGCGTCCCTGTGCATTCGGTCAGCGAGTTTCGAGTCCGCCTAGTTCATGCTGACCGTGGCGGCGCTTTGTCATAGTCATAACCTTGTAGTATGGTACTTGCAAATGTGTCTAGATAGGAGATGAAATCTTATCTTATTCTGTCTCCCCTTGCAACTCTCTCTCTCTCTCCTCTCTTCCTCTCTCATCATCGTCTAATATCTCTCGCTCTCTCTCTCTCTCCTCGTCTCTCTCGTATCTGATACAATTTAAACCTGAACCGTACTTCTAATAAATATAGTGAAAACACGAAGAATTTTTTCGTTTTTACTTACGTCCAATTCAATACGTGTTCAATAAAGCTAGCAGTTGACAGACAAGCATACTTGATTTTCAGTTTCTATTCCGAGCATTCCTAACTTACTCTTGCATTTTAGGTAGATACTTTTTGACGGTGTTATTTCATCAGTCGCACTTCAGTAAGGTAATGCAATAAAATAATAGATATCTTCTTATGCATATTAGATGATTTTTTTCGCATTAAAATGAATATGTAGAAAACTTCATATCTGCATGCATTAATGAGGAGCATTTAGTACAGTATGGGGCATGTTGTGTGTTGCTTGAATAAGTGTCTTTTTGGGGTGGGAGGGGTTATGACACATATTATTTGTAAGTATCGGATATGGAATATCTGAGCCTGAAAATAACTATTTATATAGACTTTGCTATAAAACTGCAATGTTGATAGCCATGGCCCATGACCCATTACCTAGGCTAAACCCATAGTCCTGCTATGGGTCATAGCACATTTTATTGTATTATATCTACTAAGGTCTTTTTAGTTGGATCCTAAATTTGATTGTGGATCCTAGCAATCATCATGAACAAGTACTTTATTTATTGTATGAGAATGTTAATGGCTATATTAGTTTAAATATCAAATCCTGACGACTCTGCACCGTCTGCTTCTTCCAACCTGCCTCACGCCTGCCTGCTTTTTTTTCTTTACTTCACAAAGGACTGGCCAAGGACAAATAACAAGAAGCAGCAAAAAGCCCACTTAGTTGGCAGTCCCTATAAAGAAAACAGTAAGATAATATAGAAAGGGAGTGGGCCTCTTTAGTTCGGAAGGTGTCTTGTCACTAGTACTCTCTTGAAGAAATTTAAGTCGTAGGTAGGTGGAAAAATAAAAACAAGGAGAAAATTTCAGAGTTGACCAGTCAAGGAGATGAAAGCGTGAAATACTGGTTAACTCATGCATTAGGAAGATGGACAGAATTGGGTTGAAAATTGTAAAGCCGTCATTTTGTATTTTTGTTACCGGCTTTTTCTTGTAATTCACTTTCAGGTATATAATTTAGTTAGGTTAGTACCCCTTCTCGACTTGATTCCCATGCAAGGTTGAGTCAAGAAAAACCAACCCCTATTCCTGGATGGTTGGGTTTCACCATAGATGAAGCCCCTTAAAAAGTAATCTTGCAGACCATTTTGTAACGCTTGTTTTGTGTGGTGAATCTCGGCGCTTACCGCCAAGATGTAACCCTTGTATCACTGTAGCGTCACAACGTTTATGTATTATTTCAGTAGACGTAACCTTAGTTCAGGAACAGTTAAAGTTGTAATAAAGTCTTTCAGGTTATTATTTCTTATTCTTCTAATACACATATATATTCCGGCCTTTGTTATGGCTCGGATAGCGTAAGGCTTGCGACACAATGAACAAGACACACGAAACTTAGACAGAGATTGTTAGTGGGAACGAAGGACCAGGCACGTCCGAGGTGTGTCGTAGCGGAGGTGATTCTAATGTCCACTGCGAAAGGGATGGCCGTAGAGGAGATGACCGTTGACGATGATAGAGGTCAGAGTCGCTGGAGAACAGGTCAACAGAGGCCAAAGTCCTGTCAACGTGTATTCCCTGAGGTAGGTCCCTTAGGTAGGGTCGCCGACAAGACAGGACTTGTAGGAGCAGTCAAATCCCACAGGCAACTCCCTGAGCTCGTACAGGTCCCTGAGGTACGGTCCCTGAGGTAGATAGCTCGCTTGTCCGTCTGTTGCCTCCACTACTACCTCCAAAGGAATGTGTCCGACATCGCTTTAATATGGAATTATTAATATACATCTTAAGTATAAGTAATTGTTTGTTATCTACGACCCAAGCCAATAATGGTTACATCGCTCGGTCACCTACCCGGGGTGCGTCCCCGCACCCCACTAAAAGGCATGTACTTAACCATGTAGTTATGTAATAATTTGGCTTGTATAAAAGATGTAGAGGGAAAAAAATTAATTGTTCCGACATCAAGTGGGTGAAATGACATAACGATAAGGCCTGATAAGCATTTTTGCCTGAGTTAGCATTACCTCACTATTTAAACTAAAGATTTCTAGTACAATTCATTTCCCTTTATTAATTAAATGATTATCATTTATTGTCCTATTTTCTGAACTTCAAAACACATGTTCGGCTGGAAAGAACATGTTTTAACCATGGTATCTGACGTAGCAGTGGCTCAAGGAGAGGGTTATGGCGTCGCCAACCATTTAAAACAACGGTGTCAAACTATCAATTCTACTTCACTCCTTCCTAGACATGTAAGTCAAATAAAAGGAAGAAGGTAAAGCAGTCCCCTTCTACACGTTGAGTCTACCTAATGGTTAGTAATGTTTGTTAGTTGCTACAAAAATTAAGCATATTATTAACACACAAAATTAACAGTAAAAGCTTGACTAAAGCTCTACTTGTTATCAGCTCAGGAGATAGGCGGTTTTCTTCAGTCTCCTTGTCGTACAGCTCACAGATAGAAGGGGGCGGGGGTGTCGAGATTCCTACAAACCACGCCCACGTCCTTATCCTCTTCTGATCTTGTGCTTGGGTGGAGGAGTGTCGAGATGACGTAAAGAATCTTGCAACCAAGCCCACGTCCTAATTCCTTCTTCTGTACTTCTTTAATGAAGGGGTAAAGTGCACCTTCTCCTTAAACAACAGCTGCATAAATTGTAGATTGTAGATTGTAGATTTTCTTTGTTTGATGATGTAATTATTTTCTTTCTATTGTTGTATATATTTTTTTTTTTTTTTTTTGATAATATTACCCTCCGCTGGGCATAAAAACAACTTCAGACGGGCTGTAAATTAGTGAGTGAGTGCTTTCCTTTGAAAGGGAAAGTAGTTGACTTGGCAGGAATGAGGCAGAATTTTTCCGTGACCTCGCTCCCAAGAAACTCAACTCGCTTCTGGTACTACACTTCGTTCACCGTTTTTGTTCACTAAAGTTTCGCTTGTGTCACACTCTTTTCCAGTAAAAATCATGTGCGCCTTTTCACTAGTTTTTCTTCGATCCCACCGCTGCCACCATGATGTAACGCTTGTTTTGTGTGGTGAATCTCGGCGCTTGCCGCCAAGATGTAACCCTTGTATCACTGTAGCGTCACAACGTTTATGTATTATTTCAGTAGACGTAACCTTAGTTCAGGAACAGTTAAAGTTGTAATAAAGTCTTTCAGGTTATTATTTCTTATTCTTCTAATACACATATATATTCCGGCCTTTGTTATGGCTCGGATAGCGTAAGGCTTGCGACACAATGAACAAGACACACGAAACTTAGACAGAGATTGTTAGTGGGAACGAAGGACCAGGCACGTCCGAGGTGTGTCGTAGCGGAGGTGATTCTAATGTCCACTGCGAAAGGGATGGCCGTAGAGGAGATGACCGTTGACGATGATAGAGGTCAGAGTCGCTGGAGAACAGGTCAACAGAGGCCAAAGTCCTGTCAACGTGTATTCCCTGAGGTAGGTCCCTTAGGTAGGGTCGCCGACAAGACAGGACTTGTAGGAGCAGTCAAATCCCACAGGCAACTCCCTGAGCTCGTACAGGTCCCTGAGGTACGGTCCCTGAGGTAGATAGCTCGCTTGTCCGTCTGTTGCCTCCACTACTACCTCCAAAGGAATGTGTCCGACATCGCTTTAATATGGAATTATTAATATACATCTTAAGTATAAGTAATTGTTTGTTATCTACGACCCAAGCCAATAATGGTTACAATTTCATCATTCCTGATTTAATGCAATAAAATTATAGTCATTATCGCGTATATCAACAATATGTTGTCACTTTTTGCATCCAGTCAGCCGTTTTTAAATAATACGCAATCAAAATCTGCAAATTCCCCTAGCTTCGAAAACGCTCCTCACGGCAAGCAGACAAACGCACCATGGCTCGGTGACGTCATTTGAGGAGGCCTCCCAAGCCCGCGCTAATCCAGAAGCACGTAAACACAAGAGATAAATATAGTACTTGAAGATTTTTGGGTGTTTCTTATAGATTTTTTTTGCGATATGCCATATGCATGCATCCTTTATGGGTGCAGCATGACAGCTGTGCCTTTCCAGAGAAGTTTGCACACGTTTCCGACCGATACGGACACGTTAAATGTGTGGAAAAGATTTGTGCGGCAGACAAGGGCAAGGGCAGAAACAACACTCCCTTGCCTGTTACACTGTCTACATCAACCCCATCCCCCACACCCACCCACCCACCCCCACCCAATAGCAAAATGCCTGATGTGCAGCAAAGAGACACTATTTTCATATTGACATAAAGTGGTAGATCATGGATGCACTTTTATCCATATTTTCTATTGACATAATTCCCTCTTTCATTACAACCTTTTCTTTTCTTGTTTATAGCTGCCACTACACTACGGAGTGTAGTGGCAGCTATAAAACTGACTGTGGTATATGACTGTGGCACACTACACACACACGGAGTGTGAGTTTGTGTGTGTGAGTTTGTGTGTGTCTGTGTGTGTGTATCCGTGATGGCTACTCACTTTATTTAGAGAAAACTTTTCCAGCATATTATATACTAGCCGCAAAGCCGCCCTCCGGGCGGCCTTTTTGGCTAGCTCCTGCGGAGGGCTATTGGTGGGCCTTCGGCCCATCACCTGTGTTTGGTGGGCCTAAGGCCCACCAAACACAGACTCTCCAGTTAGCCCCTTCTAACTTTCCTGAAATCATGGATGTAGAAATGTATGTATTAACGCCAACCCATCCCAACCCATTCACTCACCCATTACCCATCACCCCCCACCCATTCACTCACCCATTACCCATCACCCCCCACCCATTCACTCACCCATTACCCATCACCCCCCACCCATTCACTCACCCATTACCCATCACCCCCATCTATTCCCTCACCCATCACCCATCACCCCCCACCCATTCACTCACCCATCACCCCACACCCATTACCCATCACCCCACCCATTCACTCACCCATTACCCATCACCCTACATCAAGGTTTCCTCAATTCTCGCAAACCACTTTTTTTTCTCACAATTCTCGCTAATAGGCTGCTAAAAAAAAAAAAAAAAAAAAGTGATCGGATCATCTCATAAGTGGGCTTAAAACCTTCCCCTGGTCGAGCTGGTTCCAAAACTGTGACATATGATGGGATTCCGCCACGGGGGGCGGCACCTATCGCGGACAGACAGACACACACACACACACTTTCGCTTATATTATTATATATATCCAATATGTTTTCATGTATTATCTTATAGAACTGCTATGAAGAGGGTGCACTATTGAAAAAAGGCGAGAATAATTTCTTGGTCCACGCATTTTAGCTCATTTTTCACCCTCTGTTATAAAGATCAGGTTCAGCATATTCATATGAAATCGTAATTTCTTTTTATTTTACTCACATTTCTTTATTTTTGTTTTGTTTATAAACTTTAAGTTTTGCATGTGCTCGTATACAAAATAGATCGCTCATAAAAATATGATACTAAGCTCTTCCACTCCCTGAAGCAGGCTAATTTACATAAACAGGCTTATAATATCCGTAGTATTTGTACAAAGGCTAGGCCGTGAGAGCACCTGTGCAGGAGTCCAGTGACAACTATTTCAACCGCTCTGTCATATTTCAAAAATTCACCATATCTCACTGGTAACAGAGGCAACAGAACCACCCGGCTATGCAAGGACAACATAAATAGTCACATCTAGGAAGGAATCAACCCTGATATTCGTCAATCACATATGAAGCATTACTACTGTAGGCTCAGGGTCATGATTACTGTTCCAGGTCACATTTTTTCGATGCTAAAATGAAGTTCCTAACAACGACGGTATTTTCCGTAGTAGATGTACATTGTTGCCAAGACCACAAGATTGTTATAATCATTGTCACGGTCACGAGGAAATGCGCACTACGTCACCAATAACAAGGTGACACCACTGGGTGTGGTCGGACGGCTTGGCGTCGACACTATATATAGGAAATGATGTCGAATTCGGCAGCAGATAGCACTAGTCCAACATCTGTAGCAGCCATGAAGCTTTGGGTAAGTGTCTCCACATCACCAGCTCTGCCGACCACTCTACTGTATTTGTGGCATATACTGTTAAGGAAAATTAAGCCCTTACATACTAATAAACATACACACACACACACACACACCACACAACACATGCCTTGGTCCAGCGGATAGAGCGTTGACGCACCATTGTGTGGTTAGCTGGTTCGAATCCTCGCTCACTCCAGGGGATTTATCACTGACAAATTCGGGCGGTTACTGTCCCCCTTGATCAACGAGATGGGGGTGTGTGGCGTGTGAGGCCCCAGCATTACCCTAAGATTGGTCATAACGAGCTCCAAGTTCGCTCTGGGAGGCTGAAACTGCAGATCGCGAGTCCGGTTCGCGTGGACAAGACCATGGGTGAATGACACACTGTTCAAGTAGTACAGTGGTAAAGCTTTGTGAGTTATACTTGCACACAGTTTCTAGCCCCGCTCACGGCTAAAGATCTTTTCCCTGAACCGTGAGCAGTTATTATTCCCTTTGAGCATGGGTTTGGTGTGTCACACACAAAAACAAAAGAAAAAAAGAAAGAAGAAAACACACACACACACTCCACTCAATCACACACACGCAAGCACGCACGCGTACATACAAGAAAGTAAAATAGACTGTACAGTATCTTGCACGATTAAACCGATTATTGTATCAGTGAGGTAAGGTGAGAAAAAAGAAAGAGAGAGAGAGAGAGAGAGAGAGAGGAGAGAGAGAGAGAGAGAAGAGAGAGAGAGAGAGAGAGAGAGAGAGAGAGAGAGAGAGAGAGAGAGAGTCATGGACTGAATCATAACATTTTTTATATGAAAGAGTTATATTTAGTATTATATTCCAACTCTTTAAATTTTGATAATTATAATTCTCATCCTCTTAAGCTGCAGTGCAACTGTGTTGGCCGGTTAACACCTCGACTTACTCCTGTCTCATTCTTAGGTCGTCGTCCTGTTGGCCGCCGTTGTGGCGGCAGAGCAGCACAAACGCGAGGCAGAACCTGAGGCAGAAGCAGACCCTGGCTATGGATACGGTGGTCACGGCCACAGAACCAGCACCAGCGTGAGCTATGGCCATCCCACCTACAGTGTGAGCTACGGCCACGGTAATCCTTCCTACGGTTACGGCTATCCATCCTACGGTTACAACGACGGATCCCACGGCTACGGCTCATACGGCTACGGTCACCACCTCCACAAGCGTGAGGCTGAAGCTGAGCCTAGCTACGGCAATGGCCATGGCCACAGAACCAGCTATAGCCACTACCCTACCTACAGCGTCAGCTACGGCTACCCTTCATATGGTTATAACCAAAGGAATGGCTACGGCTACCCATCCTACGGACACTCTTCCTATGGATACAGTCACTCCATCCACAAACGCGAAGCTGACCCCGAGCCCAGCTTCAGGCACAGCCATGGTTATAGCCACGCCCTGCCCAGCTACGGCTATCGCAGCTATAGCATCCCCAGCTATGGTTACAGAAGCTACACGCGTCCCAGCTACAGTTACTACCACTGAGACTATGAACTGGACCAAGGCTACGATAAACCCTCTTAACTAATAGCATTCTATAAAAATTTTTCTTTCTTCTCATTAGTCATCTTTGTTTGGTGAGCCCACCATGGATCTCTGCAGTACACTGTTGCTATGTGGCCGTGATTGTCTCCCCTTGCAACTCTCTCTCTCTCTCTCTCTCTCTCTCTCTCTCTCTCTCTCTCTCTTCTCTCTCTCTCTCTTTTCGTACTGATACAATTTAAACCTTAACCGTACTTCTAATAAATATATGAAAAGCACGAAGAATTTTTTCGTTTTTCCTTACTCCAATTCCAATACGTGTTCATAAAGCTAGCAGTTGAACAGACAAGCATACTTGATTTTCATTTCTATTCTTAGCATTCATAACCTACTCTTGGCATTTATGTAGATACTATTTTGACGGTGGTATTTCTCAGTCGCATCTTCAGTAAGGTAATGCAATAAAAATTATAGATATCTTTCTTATGCATATTAAATGATTTTTCGCATTAAAATGAATATGTAAGAAAACTCATATCTGCATGCGATTATGAGGACATTTAGTACAGTATGTGCATGTGTGTGTGTGCTTGAATAAGTGTCTTTTTTTGGGGTGGGAGGGGGTATGACACATATTATTTGTAAGTATAGGAGATGGGATTTGAGCCTGAAAATAAGTATTTATATAGACTTTGCTATAAACTGCAATGGTTGATAGCATGGCCCATGACCCATTACCTAGGCTAAGACCCATAGCCTGCTATGGGTCATAGCACATTTTTATTGTATTATAATCTACTAAGGGTCTTTTTAGTTGGATCCTAAATTTGATTGTGGATCCTAGCAATCATCATGAACAAGTACTTTATTTATTGTATGAGAATGTTAATGGCTATATTAGTTTAAATATCAAATCCTGACGACTCTGCACCGTCTGCTTCTTCCAACCTGCCTCACGCCTGCCTGCTTTTTTTTCTTTACTTCACAAAGGACTGGCCAAGGACAAATAACAAAAAGCAGCAAAAAGCCCACTTAGTTGGCAGTCCCTATAAAGAAAACAGTAAGATAATATAGAAAGGGAGTGGGCCTCTTTAGTTCGGAAGGTGTCTTGTCACTAGTACTCTCATGAAGAAATTTAAGTCGTAGGAAGGTGGAAAAATAAAAACAGAGAGAAAATTTCAGAGTTGACCAGTGAAGGGGATGAAAGAGTGAAATACTGGTTAACTCATGCATTAGGAAGATGGACAGAATTGGGTTGAAAATTGTAATGCCGTCATTTTGTATTTTTGTTACCGGCTTTTTCTTGTAATTCACTTTCAGGTATATAATTTAGTTAGGTTAGTACCCCTTCTCGACTTGATTCCCATGCAAGGTTGAGTCAAGAAAAACCAACCCCTATTCCTGGATGGTTGGGTTTCACCATAGATGAAGCCCCTTAAAAAGTAATCTTCCAGACCATTTCATCATTCCTGATTTAATGCAATCAAATTATAATCATTATCGCGTATATCAACAATATGTTGTCACTTGTTGCATCCAGTCAGCCGTTTTTAAATAATCCGCAATCAAAATCTGCAAATTCCCCGAGCTTCGAAAACGAAAAAAATTCTTCTTGCTTTTCATATATTTATTAGAAGTACAGTTAAGGTTTAAAGTATATCAGTACGCGAGAGAGAGAGAGAGAGAGAGAGAGAGAGAGAGAGAGAGAGAGAGAGAGAGAGAGAGAGAGAGAGAGAGAGAGAGAGAGAGAGAGTGTTGCAAGGGGAGACAATCACGGCCACATAGCAACAGTGTACTGCAGAGATCCATGGTGGGCTCACCAAACAAAGATGACTAATGAAGAAGAAAGAAAATTGTTATAGAATGCTATTAGTTAAGAGGGTTTGTCGTAGCCTTGTTCCAGTTCATAGTCTCAGTGGTAGTAACTGTAGCTGGGACGCGTGTAGCTTCTGTAACCATAGCTGGGGATGCTATAGCTGCGATAGCCGTAGCTGGGCAGGGCGTGGCTAGAACCATGGCTGTGCCTGAAGCTGGGCTCGGGGTCAGCTTCGCGTTTGTGGATGGAGTGACTGTATCCATAGGAAGAGTGTCCGTAGGATGGGTAGTCGTAGCCATTCCTTTGGTTATAGCTATATGAAGGGTAGCCGTAGCTGACGCTGTAGGTAGGGTAGTGGCTATAGCTGGTTCTGTGGCCATGGCCATTGCCGTAGCTAGGCTCAGCTTCAGCCTCACGCTTGTGGAGGTGGTGACCGTAGCCGTATGAGCCGTAGCCGTGGGATCCGTCGTTGTAACCGTAGGATGGATAGCCGTAACCGTAGGAAGGATTACCGTGGCCGTAGCTCACACTGTAGGTGGGATGGCCATAGCTCACGCTGGTGCTGGTTCTGTGGCCGTGACCACCGTATCCATAGCCAGGGTCTGCTTCTGCCTCAGGTTCTGCCTCGCGTTTGTGCTGCTCTGCCGCCACAACGGCGGCCAACAGGACGACGACCTAAGAATGAGACAGGAGTAAGTCGAGGTGTTAACCGGCCAATACAGTTGCACTGCAGCTTAAGAGGATGAGAATTATAATTATCAAAATTTAAAGAGTTGGAATATAATACTAAATATAACTCTTTCATATAAAAAATGTTATGATTCAGTCCATGACTCTCTCTCTCTCTCTCTCTCTCTCTCTCTCTCTCTCTAGAGAGAGAGAGAGAGAGTTAACCATCAGAACCACAGAATGGTGCGTCAACGCTCTATCCGCTGGACCAAGGCATGTGTGTGTGTGTGTGTGTGTGTGTGTGTGTGTATGTTTATTACTCTACTGTATTTGTGGCATATACTGTTAAGGAAAATTAAGCCCTTACATACTAATAAATTATTAGTATGTAAGGGCTTACTTTTCCTTAACAGTATATGCCACAAATACAGTAGAGTGGTCGGCAGAGCTGGTGATGTGGAGACACTTACCCAAAGCTTCATGGCTGCTACAGATGTTGGACTAGTGCTATCTGCTGCCGAATTCGACATCATTTCCTATATATAGTTCCGACGCCAAGCCGTCCGACCACACCCAGTGGTGTCACCTTGTTATTGGTGACGTAGCGCACATTTCCTGTCATTTCCTGTTATTGGTGGGCCGAAGGCCCACCAAACACAGACTCTCCAGATAGCCCCTTCTAACTTTGCTGAAATCATGGATGTAGAAATGTATGTATTAACGCCTTACCCATCACCCCCCACCCACTCACTCACCCATTATCCATCACCCCCACCCATTCACTCAACCCATCACCCCACCCATTACCCATCACCCTACATCAAGGTTTCCTCAATTCTCGCCACCCACTATTTTTTTTCACAATTCTCGCTAATAGGCTGCAATTTTTTTTTTTTTTAAGTGATCGGATCATCTCATACGTGGGCTTAAACGTTGTCCCTGGTCGAGCTGGTTCCAAAACTGTGCCATATGATGGGATTGTGCCACGGGGGGCGGCACCTATCGCGGACACACACACACACAGACAGACACACTTTCGCTTATATTATTATAGAAGATGCTGGAAAAGTGTTGTCTAAATAAAGTGAGTAGCCATCACGGATACACACACACAGACACACACAAACTCACACACACACACGCCCGTGTGTGTGTAGTGTGCCACAGTCTTATACCACAGTCAGTTTTATAGCTGCCACTACACTCCGTAGTGTAGTGGCAGCTATAAACAAGAAAAGAAAAGGTTGTAATGAAAGAGGGAATAATGTCAATTGAAAATATGGATAAAAGTGCATCCATGATCTACCACTTTATGTCAATATGAAAATAGTGTCTCTTTGCTGCACATCAGGCATTTTGCTATTCCATAATCCATATGCACATCTCTCTCTCTATATATATATATACGTATATATATATATATATATATATACGTATATATATATACGTACATATATATACAAATATATATGTATATATATATAATATATATATATAATATATATATATATATATATATATATATATATATATATATATATATATATATATATATATACCTATATTTACGTACGTATATATATATATATATTACAAATACATATATATATAACAATCATTATATATATATATATATATATATATTATATATATATATTTATATATATATAATATATATATATATATATATATATATATATGTAGGAGCGTATAAATCTCCGTAATGGTAGCAGGGTGAATGAAAATGTAAACTGCTTGTGTAGTTTATTTAAAACACTGGTAGTTAAGGATAACTGGTATCACGTGTTAGGTGGAGCGCCTGTGCTCACGTCCTGTCGCATGGGTGCCTGTGGTTGGTCTGCTGTGGCACTCGTGCCGCGGGCGGTTGGTCACGTTACCCTGGATATGCACGGGAACCTTAGGCCTCTCTCTGTTACCAAGAGGCTTCGGCTTGTCTGGGTATGCGCGGGAACCTTAGGCCTAACATCAACGGTTTACAATAATAATATCCTACATAGGCTCGGTCTCGCTACCTGAGATGTCCTCATCTCGACAAAAGGAACTGAACAATGGAGACGGGATCAACCGAGGGGACACAAATAAATGGGCACAGAAACATACCTATATAGATATATATCAGAATAGAAAGGAGAAGTACACAGGGAAAGGATTCGTACTCGTAAAAATAATGTAGAAAACATATATTGTGGAAGATAAACCACAAGAAGAAGCATGGTACCAAACAGACATATGAGTACGAAAAAATTGATATTATTCAGACATAACATCATCAAAGTAAGATAATTTTGGATATATTAATCTACATAAAATTGCGCTTCTTTTGATACCAAATTCATTAGTATAATATTTTTTTCCGGGTGCAACCCTAATTTTAATCTATAATAATATAAGCGAAAGTGTGTCTGTCTGTCTGTCTGTCAGTCCGCGATAGGTGCCGCCCCCCGTGGCACAATCCCATCATACGTCACAGTTTTGGAACCAGCTCGACCAGGGGAAGGTTTTAAGCCCACTTATGAGATGATCCGATCACTTTCTTCTTCTTTTTTTTAGCAGCCTATTAGCGAGAATTGTGAAAAAAAATGTGGGTTGCGAGGATTGAGGAAACCTTGATATAGGGTGATCTGTAATGGGTGAGTGAATGGGTGGGGTGATGGGTAATGGGTGTAGGGTGATGGGTGAGTGAATGGGTGGGGGGTGAGGGGTTAGGGGTGATGGGTGATGGGTGAGGGAATAGGTGGGGGGTGATGGGTAATGGGTGAGTGAATGGGTGTGTGGTGATGGGTAATGGGTGAGTGAATGGGTGGGGGGTGATGGGTAATGGATGAGTGAATGGGTGGGGGGAATACATACATTTCTACATCCATGATTTCAGGAAAGTTAGAAGGGGCTATCTAAAGGTGGTGGGCCGTAGGCCCACCAATAGCCCTAATGGGTGAGTGAATGGGTGGGGGGTGATGGGTAATGGGTGAGTGAATGGGTTGGGGGTGATGTGAATGGGTTGGCGTTAATACATACATTTCTACATCCATGATTTCAGGAAAGCTAGAAGGGGCTATCTGGAGAGTCTGTGTTTGGTGGGCCGAAGGCCCACCAAACACAGGTGGTGGGCCGAAGGCCCACCAATAGCCCTCCGCAGGAGCTAGCCAAAAAGGCCGCCCGGAGGGCGGCTTTGCGGCTAGTAGACTATAATGCCAAGGGGGTTCCCCTTGTTGAATGTCAACCTCTACAACCATGTGAGTCTCCTCCCATTGAAGTGTGTCCTGTCGAGCCCGGTGCTGGTACAGCTGAACGGATCCACTCTCTAGTCCTGCCTGAACTCCACCCTTTGTCTGTCACCCCTGATGAGTTTCGTCACCTACAAGAATCATGTCCTTCACTGCAGTGTCTACGTGCCTCAACGTCTACTTGTGAAGTAGAGAAGGCAAGTGATGGTGCCACCTACAAGTTTCTACACAAACGCGGCATCCTGTTCCGGCAGTGCCTCTGATAGCCCAAGTAAGGTAAATACTTTATCATTAGTTATCCCCAGCAAGTGCCGTCCCTTCATCCTACGTTTGGCTCACGAAGATCCTTTGGCTGGTCATGTCTCCCATGTTAAGACCCTGATGAAGATCTCTGAAGACTTCTACTGGCTAGGAATGTGCGAGGACATCTGGGATTATTGTCGTTTCTGCGACAAATGTCATCGCTTGTCAACTAAGAGACGGGTACGTCCAGTACCCCTTCAGCCGTTACCAGTCGCGCCATCCTCTGTAGCCTTCAGCTGTTAACAGTCGCACCGTCCTCAAATAAACACCGTGAACTTCAGCTGTTACCGGTCGTAACTGAGCCTACTTCGGAGTCCAGGAAGAAGAGCAAGTTTTCCTGCTCAAGTGAGGATACTGACGATTCGCCCCGGCTTACTTTACAGTCTGATGGCCCAGCTAGCTCTGGGGAACATGATGTTATGAATCCTGATCTTACTTTGAGTCAGTTTACTCAGGTTAATGAGCACGACTTCCCCCTCACCACTACAGAGAGAATTAAAGATGATCTCAACCCTTCTACTATTAGGATTACTACTACTACCAGGACTACTACTTGGACTACTACTTGGATTACTACTTGGATTACTACTACTACCAGGACTACTACTAGGATTACTACTACTACCAGTACTACTACTTGGATTACTACTGCTACCAGGACTACTACTTGGATTACTACTACTACCAGGACTACTACTAGGATTACTAATATTACTGTTTTTTTGGTCTAGGCACAGCCTGTGCCCTTATGTTCGTGTTTTGTTTTGTTGTATCATTAATGTTGGGAATTTTGCTTGTTAGTTTAGGTTTGCATAGTGCTTCGTTTCATTTGTGTGTATATTCTGTTTGGCCTACTCACATTTCTACCCGCATGTCTATTGTGGATAGACTACAGCAACGCTTTTCCCAGGCCTCGAAGCTCACCGGGCCCCTCTCCGACGTGTTAAGGAAGCTGATACGGGAACTCCTACAGTTGATGGATGATGTGCACCTGTTCTTCGAACAGTTGAAGCAACCTTTGGCCTCGGGACCCATTCTGCGGCTTCCTGACCCCAGCCAGACGTTCATCCTGCGCTTCAACGTTTCAAATCATGGATTGGGAGCTGTATTCTTCCAGTACCATGATGACTGTGTACATCCCATCTCTTACGCCAGCCGGAAGCAACTACATCGGGAGCGACGTTGCTCTACAATCCGTAGGGGATTCCTAGCCATCGTCTTCAACGTCAACAGGTTTGACTTCTACTTGAGAGGTAACGAATTTTTCATTGAAGTTGACCACAAGCCTCTAATATTGAAGCCGACCTACTCAGCCGGCCATAGTTATCTGTTTGATTCCTGCACTACAGTCTTTTACAAATATTTTGTATGCTTCTCCGGGTCAGCTGCAGTTCTCCTTCATCATCGGCTGTGCAGCAGATGCTTTAGTGGGGGCATGTGTGAGGAACTACACCTGAACTACACCTCCATCCTCCGGGTAACGGTGATTACCACTTCACCTTCACCAAGCGACGTGCTTCGGGGCTTCAAGCGCAGCTACTCGACTTTCCACGTCAACTCTTCAAGCCCCTCTCCCAGGGTAAGGGGGATACTGACAAGTTAATGACGGAGCCTCGCCGCCACGATTAAGGTGGACAGCCATAGCTCTCCACTCCAGCAACACCTCCTCTACTACCCAGCTGCTGTTCTCATCCCTGAAGGCCATATTGAAGACGTAGGCTTCCTTACAGTTGGCCCTTCCCTGTCCCGCAACCATTCAACGCTCCCCAGTTGTATGAAGAGTTACTCTACGGTGCTGACGATTCCCGCTGCAATCCACCTCTCTTCAAAGCTGCGTTCCAGGGAGTTCCCAGGGTGACATTACCCCTGCATCATTGCAGTCGTTGTCTGGTCACTTATTTGGCGGCTAGCCATTTATTACTTATTTTGTTGTGTAAATATATTAAGGGTTAATCATACATACATGTTAGAAACAGTGCAGAGAAGGATGACCAAAATGATACAAAGGAAGCGTAACTTTAGTTATGAGAAGAGATTGAAGTTATTCAAGTTACACTCACTCGAGAGACGCAGAGTAAGGGTCGATCTAATAGAAGTTTTTAAGTGGATAAAGGGATTTAATAAAGGAGAAGTAGGAAAAGTTCTTATGGCTTTTAACCAGGGTAGAACAAGAAGTAACGGATTCAAGCTGGAAAAGCGTAGATTTAGAAAGGAAATAAGGAAAAACTGGTTCACAAATAGGGTGGTCAATGAATGGAATGGACTCAGTAGACAGGTAGTTAGTGCGGAGTCATTAGGGAGCTTTAAAGAAGGGCTGGATAGGTTCATGGATGGGGATGAAAGGTGGATGTAGGTAGTGTTAGGTGACAGGAACTACCACGTGTAGGCCTCGCGCCCTCTTGTAGCTTCCTAATTTTCTTCTTATGTACTCCTTGATTTTCCTTCCCCCACATTTCTTAGGGTTGGTAATATTAATTGATAACCACCTCGGCCCTGACAAAGAGATACCCAGTTAGTGTATATTATAATAAATAAGTATAGTGTATATTATACACACTCAGTGTTTATATTATATACTCAGATACTATTTGTTTTGAAAGTTTAATAGCCTAGATTTGACAACACCGTAGATCCCTTTGTATTTGTAGGTATTACCCACAATCCCTTGGTCTTTCTCCTCGGTTATCTCCTCTTGGCCCCGTCCACTCATCCCAGCCTCCTCCCTATTACAGGTAAATATACGTTAAGATACCTAACTAAACGTAGCTTTATTTTCCATTGACGAAAGTTGGAACAGGCAGCTATCTTGTTATGAATATCCGGAAGCCGGATAGGATGGAATATAACGAAGATATTATAAGCTGATAAAACTAGAAAAATGTCTTCCTCCCCACCAAAGGTGGGCATTCCGCTAATAAAGTCCGCTAATCGCTAATCCGCTAATTAGCGGACTAAGGAAAAATGAGCGGATTAGCGAATTGAAAAAGTAGCGGATTAGCGATTAGCGGAGTGCCAAATTTGTAAGTCCGCTAACCGCTAACTTTCATGCTAACTTTCATTTTTTCTACTTTGACAGATACTAGATAGTACTTAGTAGTTAATAGATAGAGTCATTGAAAATGGGCAGATTTTTTACGCCGTCGCCTGCGTCAAGCCGGCCTGGTAGCGCCGCCGCCATGAGCCCGAGTGAGGAAGAGGTGGTCCCAAGGCCCGGCACCTCCAGCCAGGGGACAGCCAGCCTGCCCAGGACAACGTGCCCGTGGACAGCCTGCCGCTGATCTTCCAGCACATCAAAAGTTACTTTGGCCCAGGCAAAACGAATAGCAAATTTTTATGTGTATTGATTCTGAAATAAATCTTAAACTTTGTATATAAGGTAGCATCATTGCATTCATTGGAAATTATGTTTTTGCGGATTTAACTAAATAAAAGGGTTAGCGGACTCTTGCGGACTTGATTAGCAGGTAAAAAAATTTTTTACTGTTAGCGGATTAGCGTTAGCGGACCGGCGAACCTGGAAAATTAGCGGATTAGCTATTAGCGGAATGGCCAACAAAGTTAGCGGATTAGCGGACTAACGAAAAATTAGCGGGTGCCCACCTTTGCTCCCCACTGATCTCATGGCCTCGTCCACTCATCCCAGCCTCCTCCCCATTCCAGGAAAAGTGGTCATGAGTGACTCATCCATATGTGCTTCCACCCAGTGTGTGCCTCACAGCACAGTGTGTACATTATTTTCCTCAGTTTGTATGTATAGTCAGTGAAGATATTTATTTTTCAGTAGAAATGCAAAGGGTGACATTATTCTTTTTTTGTGTACGTAATCTTCAATATAAAATGAGCAATGTATGTCCTGAGTCATCATTGAAACATTAGTTCCGGGAAGTGAGAGTTTTAGACTCGAAATCCCTATGTACTAGTTATAGTCCATGACCATGAATAAAGATAACGATACAACGATAACCGTGACAACGAAAAGGTAGGGTGATGTACTAGGTAGATAGTGAGGAAACAACTATACTATGTGAGTCTTCTGGTTTCAAGAACGAGTAGTCATGGGGTGATTTTTCTTGTTTTTAAAACTAGAAATGTTCTTTAAAAAAAAATAGGAAAAATATATTAGTAAGTTTTAAAGGAAAAAAAAGTCCACTTAAATTACCCTTTTGATAACTTCCCCTTTTATTGTCTTCGTGGTTTCTTCTCGCAAATCGACCCCTTGCCCCAACCCCAAAAAAAAACAACGCCTCCGAAGGAACTTTAATAAAGCGATTAAAAATAATTGGCTCCCCTAGGCCATAATTTTTGGGGGGTTTGGCAGGTTTACCAATAAAGGGTTTTGGTTTTAGGTTAACTTTGGTCCCCTTATAAGAAAACCCCCTACCCCTCCATAAGGGAAATAAAATTTAAACCCATAAAATACTTTTTTCCTCACCCCCCAAAAAATAAAATTTGAAAGGTAAGTGGAAAAAAAAGTCAATCTCCCGGTAAAAAAATTTCCTTTTCCCCAAATCACTTAAAAAGTCCCCAAAAAACCTTAAAGTAATCGTCCACCCCCCTTTTTTTTTTTTTGCGAAATTATTTTAATGTTAATTAAAAAACCCTAATCCCCAAAAATATTTATTTCCGGCCTTATTTCCGAAAAGCAACACTTTTGAAAAAACGCGCAAAAAAAAACTTTTTTTCTTCCCAACGGGGGCCCCGCAAAATATTTTTTTGATGACGTCTTTAAAAGGAAAGTCAAATGTAACAACAGTACCCTGCATTTGTTTCACCTGTCGGATCGACCAGAAAATTAAATGATAAAGCGATTGTAAGTTCGTGTCAAAAAAAAAAAAAAAAAACAGTGAATCCGTCTGTGAACCAAACGTGTGGGGTACTAGGGTTTTCTGGAGGTACTGAAAAACGGGAGAGAAAGATAAAGGCTTTGGGGGTTTAGTGGAAGAAGGGAAAAAGGGCCCTTAAATTTTTGTGTAGTGTTTAGTTAGTAAAGCAAGGCTTCAGTGATCTAGCTCTGTACCTTCTTATGTCTATAAAAAAATTGTGCTTATTTATACAAGGCAGGTGAAAGGATTATCTTTTAAAAATTTCCCATCTAGTATTTTCCCTCTCGATTTTCCTTCTTTTGTGACCTCATGTTTTCATTGTATAGCGACGTAATCGTTTCATGGGTTCCTTTTCAAATTTGGGTCCCTTCGTTAACATTTTGCCCAAACTTTTTCCCTTTGTGCTATTTACCGGGATAAAAAAACTTTTTTCATTATTTTTTGGTCTGTGGAGTGAAGGCGTCACTGAGGGTTGGATGAAAGTGTTTATAGGGCAATATCTTCTCCCCTTTGTCCTCTGAAACCTCCAAAACCACAGTACATAAACACGTCCGGGAAAACCCACTTATAAAGGATATTTTTGGAAAATAAGTATAAACGGCGGGGGGTGGGGAAAGGCGCTACTTTTTTTCACGGCGTTACCTATTTTATGCAACAACGGGTTTTGGGGTTGGGATTTTGGGGTAACATTGTGCCAGCAAGGGAGTGTTTTTTTGACTTTTTTGTAAAGCAACCCCTAAAAGGGCCTGCTATGGTGGGGCTAAGGATGGGGGGGTGGGTGGGGGGGGGGATGGGGGTTAAATGTGACATGTAACGGGCCCAAGGGAGTGTTGTTCTCCCCTTGCCCTTGCCCTGCCGCAAAAACCCTTTTTCCACACTTTTAACGTGTCCTATGGGTGGGAAACGTGGGGCAAACTTCTTTTTGGAAAGGCACAGCTGTCATCCCTGCCCCAAAAAAAGGGATGAAATGCATTTTGGCTTTTCCCCAAAAAAAATCTATCAGAAACACCCAAAATCTTCAAGTACTATATTTATCTCTTGTTTTTTTACGTGCTTCGGATTACCGGGGGTTTGGGGGGCCCCTCCCCCAAATTGACGTCCCCCGAGCCATGGTGCTTTTGTCTGTTTGCCGTGGGGAGCTTTTTTTCGAAGCTGGGGGAATTTGCAGATTTTGATTGCGTTTTTTAAAAAAAGGGCTGACGGGTTTCAAAAAAGTGAAACATATTTTTTGATATACGCGAAAAGACTTTTATTTGTTTTGGGCATTAAATCAGGAATGATGAAATGGTCTGAAAGATTATTTTTTTTAAGGGGGCTTCATCTAGGGTAAAACCCCAACCTTTCCGGAAATGGGTTGGTTTTTTTTGACTAAACCTTGCATGGGAATAAAAGGTCGAAAAGGGGGTACAAACCAACAAAATTATATCCCTTTAAGTAAAATTACAAGAAAAAGCCGTAAAAAATACAAAATGACGGTTTTTACAATTTTAAAACCCAATTCTGTCCTTTTTCCTAATGCTGATTTTAACCAGAAATTTCACGCTTTCATCCCCTTAAACTGGTCAACCCCGGAAATTTTTCTCCCTTTTTTTTTTTTTTCCCCTCCTAGGGATTTTAAATTTTTTTCAAGAGAGTACTAGTAAAAGAAAAACCTTCCGAAAAAAAGGGGCCCCCACTCCCTTTCTAAAAATTATCTTACTTTTTTCTTTAGGGCCCTGCCAACTAAGGGGGCCCTTTTTGCTTTTTTTCTTGTTATTTGTCCTTGGCCACCCCTTTGTGAGTAAAAAAAAAAAAGAAAGGGCGGGGCGTGAGGCGGGTTGGGAAAAAGCAGACTTTTGCAGAGCCCGTCGGGGAATTTGATATTTAAACTAAAAATAGCCTTTAAACATTCCCATAAAATAAATAAATTTAATTGGGTTATGATGATTCTAGGATCCCAATAAATTTTAGGACCCAAACCTAAAAACCCTTAAAATTAAATACAAAAAAAATGTGTTTATGCCCCCATAGCGGGCTTTGGGTCTTGGCCTTTTTAAGGGGTCATGGGCCATGCATAAACCCATTGCAGTTTATAGCAAAGTCATAAAAATATTTATTTCCCAAGCTAAAACCCCACTCCTTTTACTTACAAAAAATTGCCCAAAACCCCCCCCACCCCAAAAAAAACACTTATTCAAGCACCACACACATGCACATACTGTAAAATAAATGTCCTCCCTAATCGCATGCAATTGGGGTTTTCTTACAATTTTTTTTTAATGCGAAAAAACATCTAAAATGCATAAGAAAATATCTATAAATTTTTTTCATTAACTTACTGAAGAAAGCGAAATGAGAAATACCACCGTTCCCCCAAAAAAGTTAAACTACTAATGCCAAGAGTAGGGTTTTGAAAGCTAAGAATAAAATGAAAATCAAGTAGCTTGTCTGTTTAAAAATGCTTTGCTTTATTAAAACGTATTGGAATTGGATTTTTGGAAAAACAAAAAAATTTTTCTTGCTTTTTTATATATTTTTAGAAGTACGGTTTAAAGGTTTTTAAAATTTTATCGTACGAAAAGAGAGAGAGAGAGAGAGAAGAGAGAGAAGGGGAGAGAGGAGAGAGAGAGGGGAAAGAGGGGGGGGGGGAGAGAAGAGGGGAAGGAAGAGAAAAGTTGCAAGGGGAGACAAACACGGCCCCATAGCAAAAGTGTATGCAAGATCCCTTTGGGGTCACCAAAAAAGATGCCCAATAAGAAGAAAAAAAAAATTTTTAAGAATCTATTATTTTAAAAGGTTTATCGTAGCCCCTTGGGGCCTTTTTAGTCTTTAGTGGGAAATAACTGGGTGGGCCCGTGTAGCTTTTGAACCATAGCTGGGGGTCAAGCTGCGATAGCCCCCAGCTGGGGGAGGGCTGGCTTTTAACCCGGGCCCCGTGCCCGAAGCTGGGCTCGGGGTCCCTTTCGCCGTTTGGGGATGGAGTGAATGGGAAACCCATAGGAAAAAGTTTTCCGTAGGGTGGGGAGCCTACCATTCCTTTTTGGGTTTTAACCCCTATGAAAGGGGACCGTAGCTGAAAAGCTGTAGGTAGGGTGGGGCTATAGCTGGTTTTTGTGGCCATGGGCCCTTGCCGTACTAGGGTCCTTCACCTCACGCTTGGGGAGGGGTGACCCCTTGCCGTAGAGCCGTAGCCGTGGGAATCCGTCGGGTTTTAACCGTAGGATGGGTAGCCGTAACCTAGGGAAAGGGTTCCGTGGCCGTAGCTCACACTGTGGTGGGATTTGGGCCTAGCCCCCACCTTGGGGCTGGGTTTTGTGGCCGTGCCCCCGTATCCTAGCCAGGGTCCTTGGGTTCTGCCTCAGGTTCTGCTCGCGTTTGTGCTGCTCTGCCGCCACAACGGCGGCCAACAGGGCGACGACCTAAAATGAGACAGGAGAAATCGAAAGGGGTTAAACCGGGCCCCCCCAGTTTTCACTGCCTTAAGGGATGAAAATTTTAATTATCCAAAAAATTTTAAAAATTTGGGAAAATAAAACTAAATAAACTCTTTCATATAAAAAATTTTTTTTAAGATTCGTTCCCATTACTCTCTCCCCTCTCTCCCTCTCTCTCTCTCTTTTCCCCTCTCTTTTCTCTCCTCCTCTCTCTCCTCTCTCCCTCTCTCTCTCTCTCTTTCTTTTTTCTCACCTTTAAAAACACTGATTCAATATCGGTTTTTAAACGTGGGAAAATACTGTACGTCTATTTTTCTTTCTTGTATTACGGGGTTGGCTTGCGTTTGTGGGGATTGAGTGGAGTGGGGTGTGTGGTTTTCTTCTTTCTTTTTTTTTTGTTTTTTGTGTGTGAACACAACCCAAAACCCCTGCTCAAAGGGAAAAAATAAAACTGCTCACGGTTCAGGGGAAAAAAATCTTTAGGGCCCTGGCGGGGGTAGAAAATGTGGGGCAAATATAAATCACAAAGCTTTACCACTGTACCTTTCTTAACAGTGTTCCCCTTCCACACCATGGTCTTGTCCACGCGAACCGGACTCGCGATCTGCAGTTTCAGCCTCCCAGAGCGAACTTGGAGCTCGTTATGACCAATCTTAGGGTAATGCTGGGGCCTCACACGCCACACACCCCCATCTCGTTGATCAAGGGGGACAGTAACCGCCCGAATTTGTCAGTGATAAATCCCCTGGAGTGAGCGAGGATTCGAACCAGCTAACCACACAATGGTGCGTCAACGCTCTATCCGCTGGACCAAGGCATGTGTTGTGTGTGTGTGTGTGTGTGTGTGTGTGTGTATGTTTATTAGTATGTAAGGGCTTACTTTTCCTTAACAGTATATGCCACAAATACAGTAGAGTGGTCGGCAGAGCTGGTGATGTGGAGACACTTACCCAAAGCTTCATGGCTGCTACAGATGTTGGACTAGTGCTATCTGCTGCCGAATTCGACATCATTTCCTATATATAGTGTCGACGCCAAGCCGTCCGACCACACCCAGTGGTGTCACCTTGTTATTGGTGACGTAGTGCGCATTTCCTCGTGACCGTGACAATGATTATAACAATCTTGTGGTCTTGGCAACAATGTACATCTACTACGGAAAATACCGTCGTTGTTAGGAACTTCATTTTAGCATCGAAAAAATGTGACCTGCAACAGTAATCATGACCCTGAGCCTACAGTAGTAATGCTTCATATGTGATTGACGAATATCAGGGTTGATTCCTTCCTAGATGTGACTATTTATGTTGTCCTTGCATAGCCGGGTGGTTCTGTTGCCTCTGTTACCAGTGAGATATGGTGAATTTTTGAAATATGACAGAGCGGTTGAAATAGTTGTCACTGGACTCCTGCACAGGTGCTCTCACGGCCTAGCCTTTGTACAAATACTACAGATATTATAAGCCTGTTTATGTAAATTAGCCTGCTTCAGGGAGTGGAAGAGCTTAGTATCATATTTTTATGAGCGATCTATTTTGTATACGAGCACATGCAAAACTTAAAGTTTATAAACAAAACAAAAATAAAGAAATGTGAGTAAAATAAAAAGAAATTACGATTTCATATGAATTTGCTGAACCTGATCTTTATAACAGAGGGTGAAAAATGAGCTAAAATGCGTGGACCAAGAAATTATTCTCGCCTTTTTTCAATAGTGCACCCTCTTCATAGCAGTTCTATAAGATAATACATGAAAACATATTGGATATCTATAATAATATAAGCGAAAGTGTGTGTGTGTGTGTGTCTGTCTGTCCGCGATAGGTGCCGCCCTCCGTGGCGGAATCCCATCATATGTCACAGTTTGGAACCAGCTCGACCAGGGGAAGGTTTTAAGCCCACTTATGAGATGATCCGATCACTTTTTTTTTTAGCAGCCTATTACCGAGAATTGTGAGAAAAAAAAGTGGTTTGCGAGAATTGAGGAAACCTTGATGTAGGGTGATGGGTAATGGGTGAGTGAATGGGTGGGGTGATGGGTAATGGGTGTGGGGTAATGGGTGAGTGAATGGGTGGGGGGTGATGGGTGATGGGTGAGGGAATAGATGGGGGGTGATGGGTAATGGGTGAGTGAATGGGTGGGGGGTGATGGGTAATGGGTGAGTGAATGGGTGGGGGGTGATGGGTAATGGGTGAGTGAATGGGTTGGGATGGGTTGGCGTTAATACATACATTTCTACATCCATGATTTCAGGAAAGTTAGAAGGGGCTATCTGGAGAGTCTGTGTTTGGTGGGCCTTAGGCCCACCAAACACAGGTGGTGGGCCGAAGGCCCACCAATAGCCCTCCGCAGGAGCTAGCCAAAAAGGCCGCCCGGAGGGCGGCTTTGCGGCTAGTATATAATATGCTGGAAAAGTTTTCTCTAAATAAAGTGAGTAGCCATCACGGATACACACACACAGACACACACAAACTCACACACACAAACTCACACGCCCGTGTGTGTGTAGTGTGCCACAGTCATATACCACAGTCAGTTTTATAGCTGCCACTACACTCCGTAGTGTAGTGGCAGCTATAAACAAGAAAAGAAAAGGTTGTAATGAAAGAGGGAATTATGTCAATAGAAAATATGGATAAAAGTGCATCCATGATCTACCACTTTATGTCAATATGAAAATAGTGTCTCTTTGCTGCACATCAGGCATTTTGCTAGTGGGTGGTGGGTGGGTGGGTGGGTGGGGGGATGGGGGTTGATGTAGACAGTGTAACAGGCAAGGGAGTGTTGTTCTGCCCTTGCCCTTGTCTGCCGCACAAATCTTTTCCACACATTTAACGTGTCCGTATCGGTCGGAAACGTGTGCAAACTTCTCTGGAAAGGCACAGCTGTCATGCTGCACCCATAAAGGATGCATGCATATGGCATATCGCAAAAAAAATCTATCAGAAACACCCAAAAATCTTCAAGTACTATATTTATCTCTTGTGTTTACGTGCTTCTGGATTAGCGCGGGCTTGGGAGGCCTCCTCAAATGACGTCACCGAGCCATGGTGCGTTGTCTGCTTGCCGTGAGGAGCGTTTTCGAAGCTAGGGGAATTTGCAGATTTTGATTGCGTATTATTTAAAAACGGCTGACTGGATGCAAAAAGTGACAACATATTGTTGATATACGCGATAATGACTATAATTTGATTGCATTAAATCAGGAATGATGAAATGGTCTGCAAGATTACTTTTTAAGGGGCTTCATCTATGGTGAAACCCAACCATCCAGGAATAGGGGTTGGTTTTTCTTGACTCAACCTTGCATGGGAATCAAGTCGAGAAGGGGTACTAACCTAACTAAATTATATACCTGAAAGTGAATTACAAGAAAAAGCCGGTAACAAAAATACAAAATGACGGCTTTACAATTTTCAACCCAATTCTGTCCATGAGTTAACCAGTCTAATGCATGAGTTAACCAGTATTTCACGCTTTCATCTCCTTGACTGGTCAACTCTGAAATTTTCTCCCTGTTTTTATTTTTCCACCTACCTACGACTTAAATTTCTTCAAGAGAGTACTAGTGACAAGACACCTTCCGAACTAAAGAGGCCCACTCCCTTTCTATATTATCTTACTGTTTTCTTTATAGGGACTGCCAACTAAGTGGGCTTTTTGCTGCTTCTTGTTATTTGTCCTTGGCCAGTCCTTTGTGAAGTAAAGAAAAAAAAGCAGGCAGGCGTGAGGCAGGTTGGAAGAAGCAGACGGTGCAGAGTCGTCAGGATTTGATATTTAAACTAATATAGCCATTAACATTCTCATACAATAAATAAAGTACTTGTTCATGATGATTGCTAGGATCCACAATCAAATTTAGGATCCAACTAAAAAGACCCTTAGTAGATTATAATACAATAAAAATGTGCTATGACCCATAGCAGGCTATGGGTCTTAGCCTAGGTAATGGGTCATGGGCCATGCTATCAACCATTGCAGTTTATAGCAAAGTCTATATAAATACTTATTTTCAGGCTCAAATCCCATCTCCGATACTTACAAATAATATGTGTCATACCCCCTCCCACCCCAAAAAAAGACACTTATTCAAGCACACACACACATGCACATACTGTACTAAATGTCCTCATAATCGCATGCAGATATGAGTTTTCTTACATATTCATTTTAATGCGAAAAATCATCTAATATGCATAAGAAAGATATCTATAATTTTATTGCATTACCTTACTGAAGATGCGACTGAGAAATACCACCGTCAAAATAGTATCTACATAAATGCCAAGAGTAGGTTATGAATGCTAAGAATAGAAATGAAAATCAAGTATGCTTGTCTGTTCAACTGCTAGCTTTATGAACACGTATTGGAATTGGAGTAAGGAAAAACGAAAAAATTCTTCTTGCTTTTCATATATTTATTAGAAGTACGGTTAAGGTTTAAATTGTATCAGTACGAGAGAGAGAGAGAGAGAGAGAGAGAGAGAGAGAGAGAGAGAGAGAGAGAGAGAGAGAGAGAGAGAGAGAGAGAGAGAGAGAGAGAGAGAGAGAGAGAGAGAGAGAGAGAGAGAGAGAGAGAGAGAGAGAGAGAGAGTTGCAAGGGGAGACAATCACGGCCACATAGCAACAGTGTACTGCAGAGATCCATGGTGGGCTCACCAAACAAAGATGACTAATGAAGAAGAAAGAAAATTGTTATAGAATGCTATTAGTTAAGAGGGTTTATCGTAGCCTTGGTCCAGTTCATAGTCTCAGTGGTAGTAACTGTAGCTGGGACGCGTGTAGCTTCTGTAACCATAGCTGGGGATGCTATAGCTGCGATAGCCGTAGCTGGGCAGGGCGTGGCTATAACCATGGCTGTGCCTGAAGCTGGGCTCGGGGTCAGCTTCGCGTTTGTGGATGGAGTGACTGTATCCATAGGAAGAGTGTCCGTAGGATGGGTAGCCGTAGCCATTCCTTTGGTTATAACCATATGAAGGGTAGCCGTAGCTGACGCTGTAGGTAGGGTAGTGGCTATAGCTGGTTCTGTGGCCATGGCCATTGCCGTAGCTAGGCTCAGCTTCAGCCTCACGCTTGTGGAGGTGGTGACCGTAGCCGTATGAGCCGTAGCCGTGGGATCCGTCGTTGTAACCGTAGGATGGATAGCCGTAACCGTAGGAAGGATTACCGTGGCCGTAGCTCACACTGTAGGTGGGATGGCCATAGCTCACGCTGGTGCTGGTTCTGTGGCCGTGACCACCGTATCCATAGCCAGGGTCTGCTTCTGCCTCAGGTTCTGCCTCGCGTTTGTGCTGCTCTGCCGCCACAACGGCGGCCAACAGGACGACGACCTAAGAATGAGACAGGAGTAAGTCGAGGTGTTAACCGGCCAACACAGTTGCACTGCAGCTTAAGAGGATGAGAATTATAATTATCAAAATTTAAAGAGTTGGAATATAATACTAAATATAACTCTTTCATATAAAAAATGTTATGATTCAGTCCATGACTCTCTCTCTCTCTCTCTCTCTCTCTCTCTCTCTCTCTCTCTCTCTCTCTCTCTCTCTCTCTCTCTCTCTCTCTCTCTCTCTCTCTTTCTTTTTTCTCACCTTACCTCACTGATACAATAATCGGTTTAATCGTGCAAGATACTGTACAGTCTATTTTACTTTCTTGTATGTACGCGTGCGTGCTTGCGTGTGTGTGATTGAGTGGAGTGTGTGTGTGTGTTTTCTTCTTTCTTTTTTTCTTTTGTTTTTGTGTGTGACACACCAAACCCATGCTCAAAGGAATAATAACTGCTCACGTTCAGGGAAAAGATCTTTAGCCGTGAGCGGGCTAGAACTGTGTGCAAGTAAATCACAAAGCTTACCACTGTTTGTGTTACACCACCAACCCATGCTTTAAGGGAATAATTTAACGCCTCAGCNCACAGACTCTCCAGATAGCCCCTTCTAACTTTCCTGAAATCAGGATGTAGAAATGTATGTTTGACGAAACCCCATTCCATCACCCCCAACCAATTCACTCACCCATTACCCATCCCCCCCCACCCTTTCACTCACCCATTACCCCACCAAAACCCCCATTCACTCACCCATTACCCACACCCCCATCTATTCCCTCCCCCATCACCCACACCCCCACCCATTCACTCACCCATAAACCCACCCCATTACCCATACCCCCCCCTTTTCCCCATCACCCCCCCCCATTCACCCCCCTTTACCCATCACCTCACAAGGTTTCCTTTAAATTCTCGCAACCCATTTTTTTTTTTCCCCAAAATTATCGTAATAGGCTGAAAAAAAAAGAAAAAAAAAGTGATGGATATCTCATACGTGGGCAAAAAACCCTTTCCCCTGGTAACCCGGGTTTCCCAAAAATTGGGTATATGAGGGAAATTTCCGCCAGGGGGGGCGGACCTATCCCACACACACCACACACACAGACCACACACTTTCGTTTTTATTATTTTTAAATGTGAAAACAAAAAATTAAAAACACCTAATCCCCCAAAAATAATTGTTTTCCGGCCCTTTTTTTTCCGTAAAAACACGGAGAAAAAAAAACGGAAGAGTAAAGGCCCATTGGAGGTACTGGAGAAAAGGGGAAAAAGGGCTTTTGATTAGGTAGTGATTAGTTGAAGAGCGGGGCCATTGAGTGATCTAGTCTGTGCACGTCTTATGTCTATTTTTAAGTGTGCTTTATGATGAAAAGGCGGTGAAAGGATTATTTGTTAAAAATTTTCCATTATTAGTTTTCTCTCGATTCGTGTTTCTTTGTGACCTCTGATGTTATGTATAGACGACGTATCGTTTTAAGGTTTTTCAAACTTGGTCTCCTTCGTTAAATATTTGTCAACTCTTCCCTTTTATTTCACCGGGATACTAAAAAAATTTCATTTGTTTGGCTGGGAGGAAGGGGTCAGCTGAGGTTTGGGTGACAGGATATCGGCAAATCTTCTCTCCGTCCTCTGTACCTCCCGCAAGCACAGTACCCTCCGCCTGGTAAATCATTATAAAGGAGTATTTTGTGGTAAATAAGTATGAAACGGGGGGGGGGGGGAGGAAGGCGACTTTTTTTCGCGGGTTACCTATTTATGGAACAACGGGGATTTGGGTTGGGAGGGATGTAGACAGGGACAGGGAAGGGGTGTTCGACTTATTTGTGAAGCAGATTTCCATACAAGGCTACCTTGGTTGGCAAAGGAGGGTGGGGTGGGTGGGTGGGGGGATGGGGAGTGAGTAGACAGTGGACGGGCAAGGGAGTGTTGTTCTCCCCTTCCCCTTGTCTCCGACAAATTTTTCCACAACATTTAAGGCCCGTAGGTGGGAAACGTGTGAAAACTTCTCTGGAAAGGCACAGCTGTCATGCTGCCCCCATAAAGGATCAGCATAGGGCATTCGAAAAAAAATCTATCAAAAAACCCCCAAAATTTAAATATATTTTTATCTTTTGTTTACATGCTTTGGATTAGCGCGGGGTTGGGGGCCCCCTAAAATGAGTCCCGGGCATGGTGGTTGTTGCTGCCGTGGGGCGTTTTGAAGCTCGGGGAAATTTTGAGTTTTTGATTGGGGATTATTTAAAAAGGGCTGAGGATGAAAAAGTGACAACATATTGTTGTAACCGAAATGACTATATTTTGTTTGATTAAATCGGGAAGATAAAATGGCCCGGGAAAGATCTTTTTAAGGGGCCTTCATTAGGTAAAAAAAACCCAACCATCCGGGAAATGGGGGTTTGGTTTTTTTGACCAAACTTGCATGGGAATCAAGTCGGAAGGGGAAAACCCTAACTAAATACATCCGAAAGGAATACAAAAAAAAAACAGGGAAAAAAAATACAAAATGACGGCTTACAATTTTTCAACCAAAATTCGTCCCTCCTAATGCATGGTTACCGTATTTCACTTTTTCATCCCCTTGATGGTCAACTCTGAAATTTTCTCCCTTTTTTTTATTTTTCCCCTTTTCCTACACTTAAATTTTCTTCATGAGAGTACTAGTAAAAAGACACCTTCCGAACAAAGGGCCCCCCCTTTTCATTTTATTTTACTTTTTTCTTATAGGGACTCCCAACTAAGTGGGCTTTTTGCTGTTTTGTTTTTTTGTCCTTGGCCCAGCTTTGTGAAGTAAAGAAAAAAAAAGCGGCAGGCGTGAGGCGGGTTTGGAAGAAGCAGACGGTGCAGAGTCGTGGGGGATTGATTTTTTAAACTAAATAGCCATTAACATTCTCTGCAATAAATAAAGTATTTTTTTATGGATTGCTGGACCCACAAAAAATTAAACCAACTAAAAAGCCCCCGTAGATATAATAAAATAAAAATGGCTATGACCCATAGCGGGGGCTTGGGTCTTAGCCTAGGTAAGGGTCTGGGCCATGTATAAACCATTGCAGTTTATCAAAGTCTTATAAATACTTTTTCAGGCTAAAAATCCCATTCCTAATTTAAAAAAAAATTTTTGTCATACCCCCCCCCTGGCGGGAGGACAAAGCCCGGACTTCAAGCGTTTGTGACCCCTGTTTATCTAGGTTGGAGACATGGACACAAATAGTGACTTGAAAAACGATAAAGCCTTTGGTAATAATTCTTCGCGAATCAGGGGATATCGCTGGGATGATTCGGCCAATCACGATTGCCCCTGAGTAAATGGGCCCCTTACCTCATAGTCCGTCCCCCAAAATTCGGCTTTTGGGCATGTGGCACGCTACCTGAAACCGATCCTTTCCCATGGGGTTGTTCTGTAAGAGACAATCCGGCGTGGGGAGGCCAAGGGGGCCCCCAAAAGGTCGTGGGGGGGCAAGTTGATTTTTCTTGTCGAGAGCTGCTTGGTAGGGAAAGGGGAGCCGCAGGGAACTCGCGCGGGTGCCCCCCGGGAGGGGCGTCGTAGGGGGCGGGGCGACGCCCCCCCCGGCGTATGCCCCCAATGATTGATTGATTGAAACCCCCTCCCACCCCAAAAAAAAGACACTTATTCAAGCACACCACAAATGACATACTGTACTAAATGTCCTCAAATCGCAGCAGCTATGATTTTTTTAATTTTCATTTTAATGCGAAAAATCTTTAATATACAAAAGAAAGATGGCAAAATTTTATTGCATTATTTTACTGAAATGCGCTGAGAAATACCACCTAAATAGTATCTACATAAATGCCAAGAGTGGTTATGAATGTAAAAATAGAAATGAAAATCAAGTATGTTGTCTGTTAAATGCTGCTTTATGAACACGTTTTGGGAAATTGGAGTAAGGAAAAAAAAAAAAAAATTTTTCCTGCTTTTATTATTTATTAGAAGAAAGGTTTAAAGGTTAAAGTTTTTCAGTACGAGAGAGAGAAGAGGGGGAAATTAGGAGAGAGGAGGAAGGAGAGAAGAGAAGAGAGAGGGGAGAAGGAGAGAGAGAGAGGGGAGAGCGGGGGGAGAAGAGAGAGGAGAGAGAAAGTTGAAAGGGGAAAAAATCCGGCCACATAGACTAGTGTACTGCAGAACCCATGGGGGCTCCCAAAAAAAGATTTTTGAAAAGAAAGAAAAAATTGTTAAGAATTTTGTAAAGGGGGTTTTTATCGAGCCTTGGCCCAGTTATAGTTGTGGTAGAACTGTAGGGGGACGCGTGTATTCTGTCCATAGCTGGGGATGATAGCGCGATAGCCGTAGCGGGGCAGGGCGTGGTTTATAAAATGTCCGGGGGGCCCGTTCCTTTTGGGATGGAGGATTTACCTGGAAGATTGAGGGGTTGCCGTTAGTTTTGGAAGCTTAGAAGGGTAGCTACTGGTTGGTGGATGGCTTTGGGGTTTTCTTGGAGGCCTCCGTAGCTAGGCTCAGTTTCAGCCTCACGTTTGTGAGGGGGGTGACCGTAGCCGTATGACCGTCCCGTGGGGATCCGTCGTTGTAACCGTAGGATGAAAACTAACCGAGGAAGGATTCCCGGGGCCGTAGTCACACTGTAGGTGGGATGGCCATAGCTACGCTGGTGCGGGTTCTGGGGCCGGCCCCTCCTCCCGGTTCCCCCGGTTTCCTCGCGTTTGTGCTGCTCTGCCGCACAACGGCGGGCCCAAAAGGGCGACAACCTAAAATGAGACAGGAGAATCGAGGTGTTAACCGGCCAACACATTGCAATGCAGCTTAAGGATGAGAATATAATTATCAAAATTTAAAAGGTTGGGAATATAATTAAAAATAAATCTTTCTATAAAAAATGTTAGATTCAGTCCTGCTCTCTCTCCCTTTTCTCTCTCCCCTCCCCTCCTTCTCTCGCTCTCTCTCTCTCTCTCTCTTTCCCCTTTTCTTCTCTCTCTCTCTCTCTCTCTCTCTCTCTTTTCTTTTTTTTTACCCTTACCTCATGATACAATAAGGTTTAACGTGCAAGATATGTACTCTTTTTTACTTTCTTTTATGCGGGCGTGCTTGCGTGTGTGTGATTTAGTGGGGTGTGTGTGTGTGTTTTCTTCTTTTTTTTTTTTTTTTTGTTTTTTGGGGGTGTGACACACCAAACCCCTCTCAAAGGAAAATAACTGCTCACGGTCAGGGAAAAAAATCTTTAGGGGGGCCCTGAGCGGGGCTAAAAACGTGGCAAGTATAACCACAAAAATTTACCCCTGTACTACTTTTAACAGGGTTTTCATTACCCAGGGCTTGTCCCGCGAACCGGGCTCCGATCTGCAGTTTCAGCCTCCCAAAACGAAAATTTGGGGTCGTTATGCCCCCAACTTAGGGTAAAGCTGGGGCCTCCCGCCACCCCCCCCATCTCGTTGATCAAGGGGGCAGTAAAACCCCCCGAATTTTTCAGTGAAAATCCCCCGGAGTGAGCGAGGATTCGAACCAGTAAACCCCCAATGGTGCGCAACCTCATCCCGGACCAAAGGGATTGTGTGTGGGGTGGGTGTTTTGTTTTTAGTATGTAAAGGGGTTAATTTTCCTTAAAGTATATGCCCCAAATACAGTGAGTGGTCGGGGAGAGCGGTGATTGGAGACATTTCCCAAAACTTTATGGTCTACAGTGTTGGGCTAGTGCTATTGCTGCCGAATTCGACATCATTTCCTATATATGTGAAGACGCCAAGCCGTTCCCCACCAACCCCGTGGTGTACCCTTTTTATTGGGGAGTAGTGGGGCATTTCCTCGGACCGTGACAATGATTTAACAAACTTTTGTCTTGGCAACAATTACTTACTACGGAAAATACCGTCGTTGTTAGGAACTTCATTTTAGCACGAAAAAAAAGTGACCGCAACAGTAATCATGCCTGGCCTAAGTAGTAAATTTCATATGTGATTGACGAAAATCAGGGTTTATTCCACCTAATTGGGGCTATTTATGTTTCCTTGCATAGCCCGGGGGGTTTGTTGCCCCTGTTACCCGTGAGATATGGGAATTTTTTAAAAATTTACAGGCGTTGAAATAGTTTTCCGGACTCTGCAAAGGTGCCTTTACGGGGCCCAGCCTTTGTACAAATACTACGGATATTATAAACCTTTTTTTAAATTACCCGCTTCAGGGAGTGGAAAAGGGTTAGTATCATATTTTTAGAGGACTATTTTGTATACGAGCAATGCAAAACTTAAAAATTTATAAACAAAAAAAAATAAAAAAATGTGAGTAAATAAAAAGAAAAATTTCGATTTATAGATTGCTGAAACCCGATCTTTTTAACAGAGGGTGAAAAAAAAGCTAAAAAAGGTGGACCAAGAAATTTTCTCGCCTTTTTCAATAGGCACCCTTTTATAGCTTTTATAAGATAAAACATGAAAAAAATATTGGATAATATAAAAATAAACGAAAGTGGTGTGTGGTGTCGTCTGTCCCGATAGGGGCCGCCCCCCGTGGCGGAACCCATCATATTCACAGTTTTGGAACCACTCGACCCGGGGAAGGGTTTTTAACCCACTTTTGAGATGATCCCATCCTTTTTTTTTCTTTTTTTTTTAGCAGCCCCATTAAAACGAGAATTGTGAGAAAAAAAAGGGTTTTCGAGAATGAGGAAACCTTGATGTAGGGTGATGGGTAAAGGGGGAGTGAATGGGTGGGGGGGGGGTAAAGGGTGGGGGTGATGGGTGAGTGAAAGGGTGGGGGGGGGGAGGGTGATGGGGGAGGGAATAGATGGGGTGAGGGGAAAGGGTGAGGAATGGGTGGGGGGGGATGGGAAGGGTGAGTGAAGGGGGGGGGGTGATAATGGGTTTGGGGTGGGTTGGCGTTAAACTTTCTTTTACACCCTGATTTCAGGAAAGTTAGAAGGGGCTATCTGGAGAGTCTGTGTTTGGTGGTCCTTAGGCTCACCAAACACAGGTAGTGGGCCGAAGGCCCACCAATAGCCCTCCGCAGGAGCTAGCCAAAAAGGCCGCCCGGAGGGCGGCTTTGCGGCTAGTATATAATATGCTGGAAAAGTTTTCTCTAAATAAAGTGAGTAGCCATCACGGATACACACACACAGACACACAAACTCACACACACACACACACACACGCCCGTGTGTGTGTAGTGTGCCACAGTCATATACCCCAGTCAGTTTTATAGCTGCCACTACACTCCGTAGTGTAGTGGCAGCTATAAACAAGAAAAGAAAAGGTTGTAATGAAAGAGGGAATAATGTCAATAGAAAATATGGATAAAAGTGCATCCATGATCTACCACTTTATGTCAATATGAAAATAGTGTCTCTTTGCTGCACATCAGGCATTTTGCTATTCCATAATCCATATGCACATCTCTCTCTCTCTGTCTCTCTCTCTCTCTCTCTCTCTCTCTCTCTCTCTCTCTCTATATAATATATATATATATATATATATATATATATATATATTATATATATATATATAGTATATATATATATATATATATATTATATATAGTATATCTATATATATATATATATATAGATATATATATATATATATATATATATATATATATAATATATATATACAAATACATATGTATATATGAAAACATATATATATATATATATATATATATATATATATAATATATATATATGTATATATATATAGTATATATATATATATATATATATATATATATATATATATATATATATATATATATGTAGGAGCGTATAAATCTCCGTAATGGTAGCAGGGTGAATGAAAATGTAAACTGCTTGTGTAGTTTATTTAAAACACTGGTAGTTAAGGATAACTGGTATCACGTGTTAGGTGGAGCGCCTGTGCTCACGTCCTGTCGCCGGGGTGCCTGTGGTTGGTCTGCTGTGGCACTCGTGCCGCGGGCGGTTGGTCACGTTACCCTGGATATGCGCGGGAACCTTAGGCCTCTCTCTGTTACCAAGAGGCTTCGGCTTGTCTGGGTATGCTCGGGAACCTTAGGCCTAACATCAACGGTTTACAATAATAATATCCTACATAGGCTCGGTCTCGCTTCCTGAGATGTCCTCATCTCGACAAAAGGAACTGAACAATGGAGACGGGATCAACCGAGGGGACACAAATAAATGGGCACAGAAACATACCTATATAGATATATATCAGAATAGAAAGGAGAAGTACACAGGGAAAGGATTCGTACTCGTAAAAATAATGTAGAAAACACAAATTGTGGAAGATAAACCACAAGAAGAAGCATGGTACCAAACAGACATATGAGTACGAAAAAATTAATATTATTCAGACATAACATCATCAAAGTAAGAGAATTTTGGATATGTTAATCTACATCAAATTGCCCTTCTTTTGATACCAAATTCATAGGTATAATATTTTTTTCCGGTGCAACCCTAATTTTACTAGACTATAATGCCAAGGGCGTTCCCCTTGTTGAATGTCAACCTCTACAACCATGTGAGTCTCCTCCCATTGAAGTGTGTCCTGTGGAGCCCGGTGCTGGTACAGCTGAACGGATCCACTCTCTAGTCCTGCCTGAACTCCACCCTTTGTCTGTCACCCCTGATGAGTTTCGTCACCTACAAGAATCATGTCCTTCACTGCAGTGTTACGTGCCTCAACGTATACTATGTGAAGTGAGAAGGCAAGTGATGGTGCCACCTACAAGTTTCTACACAAACGCGGCATCCTGTTCCGGCAGTGCCTCTGATAGCCCAAGTAAGGTAAATACTTTATCATTAGTTATCCCCAGCAAGTGCCGTCCCTTCATCCTACGTTTGGCTCACGAAGATCCTTTGGCTGGTCATGTCTCCCATGTTAAGACCCTGATGAAGATCTCTGAAGACTTCTACTGGCTAGGAATGTGCGAGGACATCTGGGATTATTGTCGTTTCTGCGACAAATGTCATCGCTTGTCAACCTAGAGAGCGGTACGTCCAGTACCCCTTCAGCCGTTACGAGTCGCGCCATCCTCTGTAGCCTTCAGCTGTTAACAGTCGCACCATCCTCAAATAAACACCGTGAACTTCAGCTGTTACCGGTCGTAACTGAGCCTACTTCGGAGTCCAGGAAGAAGAGCAAGTTCTCCTGCTCAAGTGAGGATACTGACGATTCGCCCCGGCTTACTTACAGTCTGATGCCCAGCTAGCTCTGGGGAACTGATGTTATGAATCCTGATCTACTTTGAGTCAGTTTACTCAGGTTAATGAGCAACGACTTCCCCCTCAACCACTACAGAGAGAATTAAAGATGATCTCAACCCTTCTACTATTAGGATTACTACTACTACCAGGACTACTACTGGATTACTACTTGGATATACTACTATACCAGGAACTACTACTAGGATTACTACTACTACCAGTACTACTACTTGGATTACTACTGCTACACAGGACTACTACTTGGATTACTACTACTACCAGGACTACTACTAGGATTACTAATAATACAGTTTTTTGTCTAGGCACAGCCTGTGCCCTTATGTTCGTGTTTTGTTTGTTGTATCATTAATGTTGGGAATTTTGCTTGTTAGTTTAGGTTTGCATAGTGCTTCGTTTCATTTGTGGTATTCTGTTTTGGCCTACTCACATTTCTACCCGCATGTCTATTGTGGATAGGACTACAGCAACGCTTTTCCAGGCCTCGAAGCTCACCGGGCCCCTCTCCGACGTGTTAAGGAAGCTGATACGGGAACTCCTACAGTTGATGGCATGCATTGGTGACACTTTGCTTCGAAAGTTACAANTGAAAGGATTTATTTTTGTTGGAAAAACTTCCTCTAGTAGTTTTCTCTGATTCGTCTCTTCTTGTGACTTGATGTTTATTGTAAGAGGGACGTATCGCTTCATAGGTCCTCTTCAAACTTGGTTCCTCGTTTAACTATTTGTCAAACTCTTCCCTTGTCTATTTCACCTGGGATACTAAAACATTTCATTAGTTTTGGTCTGTGTGAGTGAAGGCCGTAGCTGATGGTTGGATGACATGTTTATACGGCAATATCTTCTCTCCTGTCCTCTAGTACCCTCCAGCAACCACAGTACCATACACGTCCTGGTAAATCCTTTAAAAGGAGTATTTTGTGGTAATTAAGTATGAAACGGCGGGGAGGGATGAGGTAAGGCGCTACTTATTTCGCGGCTTTACCTATTTTATGCAACAACGGGATTTGGGTTGGGAGGGATGTAGACAGTGTGACAGGCAAGGGAGTGTTCTTGACTTATTTGTGAAGCAGACTACCATACAAGGCTACGCTATGGTGGGCTAAGGGATGGGTGGGTGGGTGGGTGGGGGAGGGGGAGTGATGTAGACAGTGTGACAGGAAAGGGAGGTTTTTTTTCTGCCCTTGCCCTTGTCTGCCGCACAAATCTTTCCACACATTTAACGTGTCCGTATCGGTCGGAAACGTGTGAAACTTCTCTGGAAAGGCACAGCTGTCATGCTGCACCCATAAAGGATGCATGCATAGGGCCCATATCGCAAAAAAATCTATCAGAAACACCCAAAAATCTTCAGTACTATATTTATCTCTTGGTTACATGCTTCGGATTAGCGGGGGGTTGGGAGGCCTCCTCAAATGACGCCTCCGAGGCTGGTTGCGTTGTCTGCTTGCCGTGAGGAGCGTTTTCAAAAGATGGGGGAAATTTTGCAGATTTTGATTGCGGATTATTTAAAAACAGCTGCGGGATGCAAAAAGTGACATATTGTTTATATACGCGATAAAAGACTATACTTTGATTGCATTAAATCAGGAATGATGAAATGGTCCGGAAGATTACTTTTTTTAAAGGGGCTTCAAACTATGGTGAAACCCAACCATCCAGGAATAGGGGTTTTGGTTTTCTTTACTCAACTTGCATGGGAATCAAGTCGAGAAGGGGTACTAACCTAACTAAATTTCATACCTGAAAGTGAATTACAAGAAAAAGCCGGAACAAAAATACAAAATGACGGCGTTACAAAATTCAACCTAATTTCTGTCCATCTTCCTAATGCATGAGTTAACCATTTTTCACTCTTTCATCCCCTTCATGGTCAACTCTAAAATTTTCTCCTGTTTTATTTTTCCACCTTCCTACGACTTGAATTTCTTCATGAGAGTACTAGTGACAAACACCTTCCGAACTAAAGAGGCCCACCCCTTTTCCTATATTATCTTACTTTTTTCTTTATAGGGACTGCCAACTAAGGGGGCTTTTGCTGCTTTTTGTTATTGGTCCTTGGGCAGTCCTTTGTAAAGTAAAGAAAAAAAAGCAGGCAGGCGTGAGGCAGGTTGGAAGAAGCAGACGGTGCAGAGTCGTCAGGATTTGATATTTAAACTAATATAGCCATTAACATTCTCTGCAATAATAAAGTATTTGTTCATGATGATTGCTAGGATCCACAATAAAATTTACGAACCAACTAAAAGACCCTTAGTAGATATAAACAATAAAAATGGCTATGACCCAAGCAGGCTATGGTCTTAGCCTAGGAATGGGTCAGGGGCCATGCTATCAACCATTGCAGTTATAGAAAAGTCTATATAATACTTATTTTCAGGCTCAAATCCCATCTCCTATACTTAAAAATAAAATTTGTCATACCCCCTCCCCTGTGCAGGAGGACAAAGATCCGGATCTTCAAGTCGCTTGTGATCCCTGTCTTACTCTAGGGTTTGTGAGACATGGACACTAAATATGACTTGAAGAGACGAATCAATGCCTTTGGTAATAGTGTCTTCGCAGAATCATGGATATCGCTGGGATGATTACGTGTCCAATCAGCGATTGCACCGTGAGACTGAATCGAGGCCTATTACCTGCTAGTCCGTCAGCGCCAAATTCTGCTATTTGGGCATGTGGGGACGCTAACCCTGAAACCGATCCTTCCAATCGGGTTGTATCTGTAAAAGACAATCCGGCGTTGGAGGAGCCAAGGGGGCGCCCCCAAGGCCTCGTGGCTGGGGCAAGTTGATGTTTCTTTTTCGAGGCTGCTTGGTATGGGAAAGGAGCCTGCATGGGAACTCGCGCGTGGTGACCCCCGGGAGTGGCGTCGTAGGGTGGGCGAGGCGACGCGCCCCCGGCGTTGCCCCCAATGATTGATTGATTGAAACCCCTCCCACCCCAAGAAAAGACACTTTTTCCCAAGCAAAACCCCACCCATGCACATACTGTACTAATGTCCTCATAATCGCATGCAGCTATGAGTTTTCTTACATATTCTTTTTAATCGAAAAACATCTAATTACATAAAAGATGGCTAAAATTTTATTGCATTACCTTACTGAAGATGCGACTGAGAAATACCACCGCCCAAAATAGATCTACATAAATGCCAAGAGTAGGTTATGAATGCTAAAAATAGAAATGAAAATCAAGTATGCTTGTCTGTTCAACTGCTAGCTTTATGAACACTTTATTGGAATTGGAGTAAGGAAAAACGAAAATTCTTCCGCTTTTCATATATTTATTAAAGTACGGTTAAGGTTTAAAGTATATCAGTCGAGAGAGAGAGAGAGAGAGAGAGAGAGAGAGAGAGAGAGGGGAGAGAGGGGAGAGAGAGAGAGAGAAGAGGAGAGAGAGAGAGAGAGAGAGAGAGAGAGAGAGAGAGAGGGAGAGAGAGTTGCAAGGGGAGACAATCACGGCCACATAGAAAACAGTGTACTGCAGAGATCCTGGGCTCACCAAACAAAGATGACTATTGAAGAAGAAAGAAAATTGTTATAGAATGCTATTAGTTAAGAGGGTTTATCGTAGCCTTGGGCCCAGTCATAGTCTCCCGTGGTAGTAACTGTAGCTGGGACGGGGTGTAGTTCTGTAACCTAGCTGGGGGTGCTTTTAGCTGCGATAGCCGTAGCTGGGCAGGGCGTGGCTATAACCATAGCTGGGCTCGGGGGCCCGCTTCGCGTTTGTGGATGGAGTGACTGTATCCCTAGGAAGAGTGTCCGTAGGATGGGGGAGCCGTTTGCTATGCCTTTGGTATAGCTATATGAAGGGTAGCTGTAGCTGACGCTGTAGGTTTGGGTTTGTGGCTATAGCTGGTTCTGTGGCCATGGCCATTGCCGTAGCTAGGCTCAGCTTCAGCCTCACGCTTGTGGAGGGTGGTGACCGTAGCCGTATGAGCCGTAGCTGTGGGATCCGTCGTTGTAACCGTAGGATGGATGCCGTAACCGTAGGAAGGATTACCGTGGCCGTAGCTCCCCACTGTAGGGGGGATGGCCAAGCTCACGCTGGTGCTGGTTCTGTGGCCGGTGACCACCGTATCCATAGCCAGGGTCTGCTTCTGCCTCAGGGTTTTGCCTCGCGTTTGTGCTGCTCTGCCGCCACAACGGCGGCCAACAGGACGACGACCTAAGAAAGAGACAGGAGTAAGTCGAGGGTAACCGGCCAACACAGTTGCACTGCAGCTTAAGAGGATGAGAATTATAATATCAAAATTTAAAGAGTTGGAATTTTAAAACTAAAATATAACTCTTCAATAAAAAAAGTTATGATTCAGTCCATGACTTCTCTCTCTCTCTCTCTCTCTCTCTCTTTTCCTCTCTCTCTCCCCTCTCTCTCTCTTTTCCCCTCCTCTCTCTCTCTCTCTCTCTCTCTTTTTCTCACCTTACCTCACTGATACAATAATCGGTTTAATCGTGCAAGATACTGTACAGTCTATTTTACTTTCTTGTATGTACGCGTGCGTGCTTGCGTGTGTGTGTTTGAGTGGAGTGTGTGTGTGTGTTTTCTTCTTTTCTTTTTTTCTTTGTTTTTGTGTGTGACCACCAAACCCAGCTCAAAGGGAATAATAACTGCTCACGGTTCGGGGAAAAGATCTTTAGCCGTGAGCGGGGCTAGAAACTGTGTGCAAGTATAACTCCAAAGCTTACCATTTTAACTTGAACAGTGTGTCATTCACCCATGGTCTTGTCCACGCGAACCGGACCGCGATCTGCAGTTTCAGCCTCCCAGAGCGAATTTGGAGCTCGTTAGACCAATCTTAGGGAAAATGCTGGGGCCTCACACGCCACACACCCCCATCTCGTTGATCAAGGGGAAGTAACCGCCCAAATTTGTCAGTGATAAATCCCCTGGAGTGAAGCGAGGATTCGAACCAGCAACCACCAATGGTGCGTCAACGCTCTTTTCCGCTGGACAAGGCATGTGTTGTGTGTGGTGTGTGTGTGTGTGTGGTATGTTTATTAGTATGTAAGGGTTTAAATTTTTCCCTTTAAAACAGTATATCCCACAAATACAGTAGATGGTGGGCAGAGCTGGTGATGTGGAGACACTTACCCAAAGCTTCATGGTGCTACAGATTTTGGGACTAGTGCTATCTGCTGCCGAATTCGACATCATTTCCTATATTAGTGTCGACGCCAAGCCGTCCGACCACACCCAGTGGTGTCACCTGTTATTGGGGACGTAGTGCGTATTCCTCGTGACCGTGACAATGATTATAACCCAAACTTGTGGTCTTGGCAACAATGTAAAATTTCTACGGAAAAAAACAGTCGTTGTTAGGAACTTCATTTAGCATCGAAAAAATGTGACCTGCAACAGTAATCATGACCCTGAGCCCACGTAGTAATGCTTCATAGTGGGTTGACGAATATCAGGGTTGATTCCTTCCTAGATTGACTATTTATGTGTCCTTGCATAGCCGGGTGGTTCTGTTGCCTCTGTTACCAGTGAGATATGGTGAATTTTGAAATATGACAGAGCGGTTGAAATAGTTGTCACTGGACTCCTGCACAGGTGCTCTCACGGCCTAGCCTTTGTACAAATACTACGGATATTATAAGCCTGTTTATGTAAATTAGCCTGCTTCAAGGAGTGGAAGAGCTTAGTATCATATTTTTATGAGCGATCTATTTTGTATACGAGCACATGCAAAACTTAAAGTTTATAAAAAAAAACAAAAAAAAAGAAATGTGAGTAAAATAAAAAAAAATTACGATTCATATGAAAATGCTGAACCTCTGTTTTCAATCTACCCGGTCAAATATTCCAACCCAATCACTTCATAAGTACCCAAAAACCTTAAAGTAATCGTCCAGACCCATTTTTTTTTTGCGAAATTATGTTGAACTAGCCGCAAAGCCGCCCTCCGGGCGGACTTTTTGGCTAGCTCCTGCGGAGGGCTATTGGTGGGCCGTTGGCCCACCACCTGTGTTTGGTGGGCCTAAGGCCCACCAAACACAGACTCTCCAGATAGCCCCTTCTAACTTTCCTGAAATCATGGATGTAGAAATGTATGTTTTTGACGGGCCCAAACCCCTTCACATCACCTCCAACCCATTCACTCACCCATTACCCATCACCCCCCCCCCATTCACTCACCCATTACCCATCACCACACAAAACCCCTTCACTCACCCCCTTACCCATCACCCCCCCCTCTATTCCCTCACCCATCACCCATCACCCCCCACCCATTCACTCACCCATCACCCCACACCCATTACCCATCACCCCACCCCCATTACCCATCACCCCACCCATTCACTCACCCATTACCCATCACCCTACATCAAGGCTTCCTCAATTCTCGCAACCCACTTTTTTTTCCCACAATTATCGCTAATAGGCTGCTAAAAAAAAGAAGAAGAAAGTGATCGGATCATCTCATACGTGGGCTTAAAACCTTCCCCTGGTCAACCTGGTTCCAAAAATGTGGTATATGATGGAATTCCGCCACGGGGGGCGGAACCTATACCACACAACACACACACACACAGACACACACACTTTCGCTTTTATTATGTTGAATGTGAAACACAAAAATTCAAAACACCTAATCCACCAAAAATAATTGATTTCCAGGCCTTATTTCCGTAAAAACACGACGAGAAGATAAACGAGAAGAGATAAAGGCATTGGAGGTACTGGAGAGAAGGGAAGAAGGCATTAATTAGTGTAGTGATTAGTTAGTAAGAGCAGGGCATTGAGTGATCTAGCTCTGTACACGTCTTATGTCTATGTTAAGTGTGCTTATATGTATGACAAGGCAGGTGAAAGGATTATCTTGTTGAAAACTTCCATCTAGTAGCTTTCTCTCGATTCGTCTTCTTCTTGTGACCTTTGATGCTTCATAGTATAGACGACGTATCGCTTCATAGGTCCTCTTCAAACTTGGTCTCCTTCGTTAACATATTTGTCAACTCTTCCCTTGTCTATTTCACCTGGGATACTAAAACATTTTCATTAGTTTTGGTCTGTGTGAGTGAAGGCGTCAGCTGATGGTTGGATGACAGTGTTATACGGCAATATCTTCTCTCCTGTCCTCTAGTACCTCCAGCAACCACAGTACCATACACGTCCTGGTAAATCACTTATAAAGGAGTATTTTGTGGTAAATAAGTATGAAACGGCGGGGGGGGTGAGGTAAGGCGCTACTTATTTCGCGGCGTTACCTATTTTATGCAACAACGGGATTTGGGTTGGGAGGTGATGTAGACAGTGTGACAGGCAAGGGAGTGTTCTTGACTTATTTGTGAAGCAGACTACCATACAAGGCTACGCTATGGTGTGGCTAAGGGATGGGTGGGTGGGTGGGTGGGGGGATGGGGAGTGATGTAGACAGTGTGACAGGCAAGGGAGTGTTGTTCTGCCCTTGCCCTTGTCTGCCGCACAAATCTTTTCCACACATTTAACGTGTCCGTATCGGTCGGAAACGTGTGCAAACTTCTCTGGAAAGGCACAGCTGTCATGCTGCACCCATAAAGGATGCATGCATATGGCATATCGCAAAAAAAATCTATCAGAAACACCCAAAAATCTTCAAGTACTATATTTATCTCTTGTGTTTACATGCTTCTGGATTAGCGCGGGGTTGGGAGGCCTCCTCAAATGACGTCTCCGAGGCATGGTGCGTTGTCTGCTTGCCGTGAGGAGCGTTTTCGAAGATCGGGGAATTTGCAGATTTTGATTGCGGATTATTTAAAAACAGCTGACTGGATGCAAAAAGTGACAACATATTGTTGATATACGCGATAATGACTATACTTTGATTGCATTAAATCAGGAATGATGAAATGGTCCGGAAGATTACTTTTTAAGGGGCTTCATCTATGGTGAAACCCAACCATCCAGGAATAGGGGTTGGTTTTTCTTGACTCAAACTTGCATGGGAATCAAGTCGAGAAGGGGTACTAACCTAACTAAATTACATACCTGAAAGTGAATTACAAGAAAAAGCCGGGAACAAAAATACAAAATGACGGCGTTACAACTTTCAACCTAATTCTGTCCATCTTCCTAATGCATGAGTTAACCAGTATTTCACTCTTTCATCCCCTTGACTGGTCAACTCTGAAATTTTCTCCCTGTTTTTATTTTTCCACCTTCCTACGACTTGAATTTCTTCATGAGAGTACTAGTAACAAGACACCTTCCGAACTAAAGAGGCCCACCCCTTTTCTATATTATCTTACTGTTTTCTTTATAGGGACTGCCAACTAAGTGGGCTTTTTGCTGCTTTTTGTTATTTGTCCTTGGCCAGTCCTTTGTGAAGTAAAGAAAAAAAAGCAGGCAGGCGTGAGGCAGGTTGGAAGAAGCAGACGGTGCAGAGTCGTCAGGATTTGATATTTAAACTAATATAGCCATTAACATTCTCTGCAATAAATAAAGTATTTGTTCATGATGATTGCTAGGATCCACAATAAAATTTACGAACCAACTAAAAAGACCCCTAGTAGATATAATACAATAAAAATGTGCTATGACCCATAGCAGGCTATGGGTCTTAGCCTAGGTAATGGGTCATGGGCCATGCTATCAACCATTGCAGTTTATAGCAAAGTCTATATAAATACTTATTTTCAGGCTCAAATCCCATCTCCTATACTTAAAAATAAAATTTGTCATACCCCCTCCCCTGTGCAGGAGGACAAAGATCCGGATCTTCAAGTCGCTTGTGATCCCTGTCTTACTCTATGGTTGTGAGACATGGACACTAAATAGTGACTTGAAGAGACGAATCAATGCCTTTGGTAATAAGTGTCTTCGCAGAATCATGGGATATCGCTGGGATGATTACGTGTCCAATCAGCGATTGCACCGTGAGACTGAATCGAGGCCTATTACCTGCATAGTCCGTCAGCGCCAACTTCGGCTATTTGGGCATGTGGCACGCTACCCTGAAACCGATCCTTCCCATCGGGTTGTATCTGTAAGAGACAATCCGGCGTGGAGGAGGCCAAGGGGGCGCCCACAAGGCTCGTGGCTGGGGCAAGTTGATGTTTCTTGTCGAGAGCTGCTTGGTATGGGAAAGGAGCCTGCATGGGAACTCGCGCGTGGTGACCCCCGGGAGTGGCGTCGTAGGGTGGGCGAGGCGACGCGCCCCCCGGCGTATGCCCCCAATGATTGATTGATTGAAACGCCCTCCCACCCCCAAAAAAAGACACTTATTCAAGCACACACACACATGCACATACTGTACTAAATGTCCTCATAATCGCATGCAGCTATGAGTTTTCTTACATATTCATTTTAATGCGAAAAATCATCTAATATACATAAGAAAGATGGCTATAATTTTATTGCATTACCTTACTGAAGATGCGACTGAGAAATACCACCGTCAAAATAGTATCTACATAAATGCCAAGAGTAGGTTATGAATGCTAAGAATAGAAATGAAAATCAAGTATGCTTGTCTGTTCAACTGCTAGCTTTATGAACACGTATTGGAATTGGAGTAAGGAAAAACGAAAAAATTCTTCCTGCTTTTCATATATTTATTAGAAGTACGGTTAAGGTTTAAAGTATATCAGTACGAGAGAGAGGAGAGAAAAGAGAGAGAGAGAGAGAGAGAGGAAGAGAGAGAGAGAGAGGAGATAGAGAGAGAGAGAGAGAAGAGAAGAGAGGGGAGAGAGAGAGAGAGAGAGGAGAGAGAGCGGAGAGAGAGAGAGGGAGAGAGTTGCAAGGGGAGACAATAAACGGCCACATAGCACAGTGTACTGCAGAGATCCATGTGGGCTCACCAAAAAGATGACTATTGAAGAAGAAAGAAAATTGTTATAGAATTCTATTAGTTAAGAGGGTTTATCGTAGCCTTGGCCCAGTTCATAGTCTCAGTGGTAGTAACTGTAGCTGGGACGCGTGTAGCTTCTGTAACCATAGCTGGGGATGCTATAGCTGCGATAGCCGTAGCTGGGCAGGGCGTGGCTATAACCATAGCTGGGCTCGGGGCCAGCTTCGCGTTTGTGGATGGAGTGACTGTATCCATAGGAAGAGTGTCCGTAGGATGGGTACCGTAGCTATGCCTTTGGTTATAGCTATAATGAAGGGTAGCCGTAGCTGACGCTGTAGGTAGGGTAGTGGCTATAGCGGGTTTTCGGGTGGCCATGGCCATTGCCGTAGCTAGGCTCAGTTTTCAGCCTCACGCTTGTGGAGGTGGTGACCGTAGCCGTATGACCCGTAGCCGTGGGATCCGTCGTTGTAACCGTAGGATGGATAGCCGTAACCGTAGGAAGGATTACCGTGGCCGTAGCTCACACTGTAGGTGGATGGCCATAGCTCACGCTGGTGCTGGTTCTGTGGCCGTGACCACCGTATCCATAACCAGGGTCTGCTTCTCTGCCTCAGGTTCTGCCTCGCGTTTGTGCTGCTCTGCCGCCACAACGGCGGCCAACAGGACGACGACCTAAGAATGAGACAGGAGTAAGTCGAGGTGTAACCGGCCAACACAGTTGCACTGCAGCTTAAGAGGATGAGATTATAATTATCAAAATTTAAGAGTTGGAATATAATACTAAATATAACTCTTTCATATAAAAATGTTATGATTTCAGTCCATGACTCTCTCTCTTCTCTCTCTCTCTCTCTCTCTCTCTCTCCTCTCTACTCCCCTCTCTCTCTCTCTCCTCTCTCTCTCCTCTCCCCCTTCTCTCTCTCTCTCCTCTTCTCTCACTTCTCTCTCTCTCCCCTCTCTCTCCCCTCTCTCTCTTTCTCTCTCTTTTCTCACACTTACCCACTGATACAATAATCGGTTTAATCGTGCAAGATACTGTACAGTCTATTTTACTTTCTTGTATGTACGCGTGCGTGCTTGCGTGTGTGTGATTGAGTGGAGTGTGTGTGTGTGTTTTCTTCTTTCTTTTTTTCTTTTGTTTTTGTGTGTGACACACCAAACCCATGCTCAAGGGAATAATAACTGCTCACGGTTCAGGGAAAAAATCTTTAGCCGTGAGCGGGGCTAGAAACTGTGTGCAAGTATAACTCACAAAGCTTTAACCACTGTACACTTGAACAGTGTGTCATTCACCCATGGTCTTGTCCACGCGAACCGGACTCGCGATCTGCAGTTTCAGCCTCCCAGAGCGAACTTGGAGCTCGTTAATGACCAATCTTAGGGTAATGCTGGGGCCTCACACGCCACACACCCCCATCTCGTTGATCAAGGGGGACAGTAACCGCCCGAATTTGTCAGTGATAAATCCCCTGGAGTGAGCGAGGATTCGAACCAGCTAACCACACAATGGTGCGTCAACGCTCTATCCGCTGGACCAAGGCATGTTTTTGTGTGTGTGTGTGTGTGGGGTGTTGTTTTGTATGTTTATTTTAGTAAGGGCTTACTTTTCCTTAACGGGTATAGCCAAAAAAATAAAAATAGAGGGGTCGGCAGAGCGGGTGTTTGTGGGGGACACTTACCCAAAGTTTCATGGCGGGCTACAGATTTTGGGGGCTATTTGCATCTGTTCCCAAAATTGGGCATCTTTTTCCTATATATTAAGGGGGTCGCCCCCCCAAAGGCCGCCCCAAACCACACCCAGTGGTGTAAAACCCTTTTTATTGGGACGAAATTGCGCATTTTCCCCTCGGGGAACCTTTAAACCATGATTAAAACCAATCTTGTGGTCTTGGCAAAAAATGAAACATCTACACAAAGGAAAAAATACCGTCGTTGTTAGGAATTTCTTTTTTTAGCACCCGGAAAAAATTTTAAACCTGAAACCCATAATCTGCCCCCGGGACCCCCTACGTGAAAATGTTCAAATTGGTTTGACAAAATATCGGGGTTGTTTCCCTTTTCCTGGGAATGGACTATTTATTTTTGCCCTTTGGCTGGGGTTTGGTTCTTTTCCCCTTCTGTTACCAGTAAAGATAGGGTTGTTTTTTTTTGAAATATGACAGAGGGGTTTTAAAATTTGGTTTCCCCCATTTGGACTCCTCCCCCAGGTTGCTCCCCAGGGGCCTACCCTTTTGGTAAAAATACTACGGTATTATAACCTTTGTTTAGTAAAATTGGGTGGTTTTGGCCCGTCTGGGGGGTTCAGCTTTTCCCCAAAGATCGGTAAAATGAGCCCCAAAAACCCCAACTGAAGGGTAAAAAGGGGAAAAATCGCGAGCCAGCCCGCGTGGACAAGACCAAGAGTAATAACACACACCCCACACAAGTAATGAGGGGGTAGGGCCCGGGGCATCTTAAAAATTTGCTACTTCGGGGGTTGTCCCCCAAACCCTTCCCTCAAGGGCCGGGTTTTTCCCTCGTTTTTTTTTTTCCGGTCACAGGACAGGGTGCGGGGACCATTCCCTTTTGTTGTTTGGGTTTTGTCAATAAGTTTAGGTACTATTTACAATTATTCTAAAGAAACCCACATGATTTTTTATAAATGATAAAACTACTGTTTTCCCAAATCAAAAAAACCAAAATCTGGAAAAGGCAAGCGATAAAACCCAAAAATTCCCCTATAAGTTTTTCCCTTTAAAAAACCGTATTTTTTTTTGTATTATATGATAACTTTCCCCCCCTTGAAACATGAAATACATCCCAATTTTTTTTTAAATGATCTAAAAATCAAAAAACCATTGGGGGTTTGATTCGTTTTTTTTTTTTTTTTTAAATCCCAAATTTTTTTTACCCCCAACTCGAATTAAAAAGTATATTGCAAAAAAAAAAAAAAAAATTATAAATGATAGGAAAAAACCCCACTAAGAAAAATTAAAAACCCCGGGCGGTTGATGAGGCCTTCAAAATCCCCAAATCCCTCAAACTAAAAATTTTTACCTCAAAAATAAAGGAAAAACAGGTAGGCGGGGGGAAAACCCCCATCGCACCACACCCTGCCTCCCCAAAACGTTTACTGGCACTTTCCCAGGGTGGATACACTCTCCTCTTGGTTTTTCTGGGGTGTGGTGTGTGTGTGTGGGGGTGTTTTGTGTGGGGGTTGGGGTGTGTGTGTGTGTGGGGGGGGGGAGAAAGAGAGAAAGAGAGAGAGAGAAAAGAGAAGGAGAGAGAGAGAGGGGGGGGGAGAGGAGAGGGGATAGAGAGAGAGGGAGAAAAGAGAAGGAGAGAGAGAAGAGAGAGAGAGAGAGAGCGAGAGAGAGAGAAAAAAAAGGGGGGGAAAGGGTAAGAAAGAAAAAGAGATATGTCTTTTTAATTTATTGGCCCACTTTGTACTAAAACAAATAAAATTTTTAAAAAATTTTAAAATGAAAAACATGCAGCCAAGGTCCTTGAAAAAAAGGCCTCTATTATGGACCTAAAATTTTTAAATTTTAATGTAAGCTGCCCCATGTTGTGGCCCACCCACCCCCCAATTGATTCCCTTTTTAACTTAAGCAAACAAGAATCTCACATTCAATTTAAAAATAATAATAAAACCAAATAAAAATAATTTAAAAATTTAATTTTTAATAATAAAAATTTTTAAAAAAAAATAATAACAAATGATAAAAAGGGAATAAAAAATTGAATAAAAAAAATTTTTAATGACAATAATAATATAAAAAGGGGGTTTTTATTAGAGTAAAAAAAATAATAATAAAATAATAATAAAAAAAAAATAATGATTTTAAATTATCATAAATAAAATAATAATATAATCGCTTTAAGGCCCTGGGGCACTAGTTTTATTTTTGAAACTTTGCCCAATCCCCATTCTTTATAAGTGTTAAAAATTTGAGGGGGGGGGGAAAGGGCCACCCTTTTGCCTAAACCCTGTTTTCCCCAAAAGGGAAAAAAAAAGTGGTTTACTCCCCCCCACACTTTACAGCACTTCCCCAGTCCCAGGTAAGGCCCCCGCAAACACAAAGCGGAGGGCCCCGGAGGCCCTCCGTAGGGTTTTTTAACCCGGCGGCCCGAGGGGAAAGTGTCCCTGGGGGGCCCCCCTGTGGGGGCCGTGGGGGTTTTTTGCCGGGAAGGCTAAACCCCGGCGGGCCCCGCTCCCAGGGGCCCCCCTTTTTTGGGCATATGCCCCAGGGTTCCCCCGGCCCCCTGTTTGTTTTAAAACCGTTTGAGGAATTTTTCGGTTACATTTTAAAAGCATATTGCAGATAAAAATTAATTTTTTTTTTTAGTTGGGGGTTTGCAAAAAAGACCTTTAAAGCCGCAAAAAGACGGGGTTTGGGCCCCCCGTCCCGGGGAGTCTTTGCTAAAGGGCGGAGCGACAACCTTGGGTTGCCTGAAAAAGGGGTCCCTTTAAAAGGGGATTTTTTTTTTTCCGGGAAAAAAGAGCAGCAAAGGGGAACGGGTCGTCAAAGCCCAACAAAGGGTTGACCGTTTTTTTTGTCCCCCCCGCCCAAAGTCGCTGTTTCTTCTTTCCCGGGAAAAATACCCCCTTTTATGGTACCCCTGAAACCGAACGAAGGTCTTTGCCCCAACCCTTCTCATAATTTACTCTGGGTTTAGGGGCCCATGGACTGTTCAAAAACCCCAAAAAACAAAATTAAATATGCAAAAATCTCTAAGAAACAACCAAAATTTTTTTGTCTTTTAACCCCGTTTTTATGTGAAAGAACCAAAAACCCCCTTTTGGATTTTCGTTTTTTTTTTTTATTAACAAAAAAAATTCCCTTTTGGATTTACATGGGGGAAAAGGGGCCCATGAAGAAAAGATAAAGGGAAATTGAAGATTTGTAAAAGATCCTTTCAAAAATTTTAAATCTTTTGCAGGCCATACAAACATAAAAAATTTTGGGACTAAAAAAATCAACCGATTTTTTTTTGGTCAAACCCTTTTTCAAACCCCCTCAAATTAAAGCGGGTTTTTCCCCTTCCTATTTTATTTTCCTGTACCTATCCATCCCCCCCTTAAATATACCATTTCCCTTGCTGTCAAAACCAAACCCTGTCTCTAAAATTTACAAAAAACCCCTTTTTCCTTTTAACAAAAGGGGGCAGATGCGCTAGGGTTGCCTATTTAAAATAAATAAAATTTATATAATATATATATAATTAATTTTATTATAATATTATATATTTTTGTATATATATATTTTATAAATATATATATATTAATATTTTTATATATATATATATATTAATATATATAAAATATTATATATATATATATATAAAATTTTATAATATATAATATTTTATATATAAAAATATATACACTGCAAATTTATTATACAAATTTTTATACTTAATTATTTACTATAAATTTACTGAAAAAAAAAAAATTTTTAGGACAGAAAGTCTTCAGTTTTTTTTGGGCCCTTCTCAGTGTGTGTTAAAATTTTGGGGTTTTTGTCGTATTTTCGGGGACACCCTCAATGGGCTGGGGGTTAGCCCTCACAGTGCCCCAAAACGCCCCGGCTGCACTCGATATGAAATAAAGGGGGAGGGGGCTTGCCTCGGGGGCCCCTTTGGGCCGCCAAAATTTTCCCCCAAACCCACCCCCCCCTTCTAAAACCCCCCCCCCGATCTAAAATCCCAATTTTTCCCCGGAAAAATTTCAATCCTTGAAAGGGGACACATATAGCCCAATTTGTACAGGGGTGGCAAGCCCCCCGGGAGCAGAAAACCCGGGGGGAGAGGGGAACCCCCAAAAAAATGCTGCTCAATCTGGTGAAAGCGGCTCAAAAAAGGTTGGAAAACCAGTTTGGGGAAAAAGATTTAGAACACCCCCGGAAAATGTCGGGGAACTTGCTTGCTTGCTTGGTCTTTTTTGTTTTCCCGGGGGTTTCTTCTTTGACATTTCCAAGGTCTTTCCCAACTTTTTTTTCCCCAAAATTTAAAGATATGGGAGAGATGAAAATGGTTTTTTTGGAGACTGAATTGAGAAAAAGGGGAAAAAAAAAAAAAAAAAAAAAAAAAAAAAAAAAAAAAAATTTTCCTTTCGCAGGTTTATCCCTCCCCTTCTCCTTTTCATGTCTCACACCACCCTCACCCCCAAACCAACAGCTGCACTATCACCCTTTTCCTTTTTCCCCCCCCCCACCCCCCCACCCCTGCCCCCCCCCCCACGGCATCCCACAAAAAGCCCCCTAACCCCCTCCACACTGCATAAAAACCCCGGGAAAAGGAAGTTTACAGAACTTTCCCCTCTAGCTTCCTTCATGGTAATGAAGCGTAAATTTTCCCTTTAAACCCAGTTCCTGTTTGTAAAACAAGTTTTTTTTGTGGGGGCCGGCCTCTTATTTTCTATCGGGTTTCCCTGAAAACCCGTAAAAAATGTACTATTTTGGGACAGAATATTTTTTTTATTTTCTTTAAAAAATTCTGCGATTTGTATGGTATTTTTTAACTTACCCTTTGTTTATTTCATTCTTTATTTTTTGGGTTTTCCCTGTTTTGGTAATTTAAAAAAACAGGTAGGGAAGACATTTTAAATTCATTTCCATTGGGGCCATCAAGTGAGGGGGGCCACCAGCAACGGGTTTTAACCCTCCTCCGCAGGGGCGGCCCGTCATCGCCCCCCGCACCACAAGGACCCCCTTTGGGAAGCGAGGTATTTCTTGTACGTTTTGGCGATTTCCCCGGGCGAGGTGCCCCCAATGATTGTGTGATCGGGCTTAAGTGGGTTCCCCTGACCAACACCGGGCCCTTGAGGATTTTTTGGCTAGATGCTCCACGGCACTGTTTTTGGCCTTTCTTCTGTCTTCTTTGGCTTCTGCTCCCTTGCCCCCTCCCCATTCCCCCCTGTCATGGTTTTTTTAGTTTAAAAGTCGGCGATACACCAAGCCCCCCCCGCCTGCTGAAGATGTTCAAATCAATTTCCCAAATTATAGTTTTATTTTCTACACTGATAAATTTTGAAAGCAGACACACAAACAAAATATTTTTTAAGTACATTTTAAATTTACATAAGGTACTGTATACACAGACATGTGGCAACAAACCACATGGGCTGTGAATGAGGGCAGATAATGGGAGTATATACTGTAAATACATATTTTTGGGCAAAATTTTTTTTAAACCAAAACAAAATTTTTACCCCCCAAGGGTCCCGGAACCAAAAAATGGGCTTATGGTTTTTGGTTAATTTTTAATTGGAAACCCCCCATATGTCAGTCCAAAAATTTCAAAACCCGTCACAAATTTTAATAAAAGGGAAGGCGAAAATCTGCTTGTAAAAAATTTTTTGGGGGATGTGGGTAACCCAAAATTTACCAAAAGGATTTGTTTATCATTACCTTTTTTGTATAGGATTTACAAATTCATTTTTAAAGAGAAATTTTTAGAAAAAATCCTGTCAGTGAATAGGTGGCATTTTCCCTTTGAAGAGTCACAAAGGGAAAAAAAATTTTTTGCAGAGGTTTGTAACCAGGTTCCCCAAAGGGTTGGCCCCACACACTAAGGGACAGAAAGGAAAAGGGTTTGGATTTGGGGAAGCATTAGTGCTTACCCCCCAAAAATCATAGAGGCCCAAAATTAAAAACCTTGGGGGGGGAAATTTTTGGGGTTAAACATTAAATAAAAAAAAATCTTTAAAATTTCTCTTTTTAGAATCTTATTTTTTCCTTTTTTCCTCTCAATTTCCATCTTTTTTCACACTCTTTTCCAAAACCCGAAAAAAAAAAAAAAAAAATCCCCTTTTTACAGTTTCTCAAAAGGGAAAGGCCCTGCTTTGGGGGGGAGTATTTTTTCAGTTGGGATATGATGTTTACATTTTTTTAGTCCCCTTGTTCACTAAAGCACTCCACATTACTATGAAGCATTCAATAAAAAAATACTTAGAAAGTGAGTTGGGGCATGGTGCCCGGAAGTCCACAATGTAGACAGGGTTTTCCCGCAGTGGCTAAAGGGGGGGAAAAAGGAAGACATGCTTAGCAAGAAACCCAAACAATGACAGAAAAAAGCTCCGAAAAGGGATTCCCGGAAGGGAAAAAATACAAGAAAATAAAACATTCACATGTAAGGCAAATTTTTTGGGGGTTTAGGGAGTTAAAAGGGGTTTTCTGTTGAAAAAAAATTCCTTTAAAATTTCCATTGCCCAAACCCCGGTAACCCCAATGTTGCATCAGAAATAAATACATGTATGTAAAAATTTTATATTAATTCGACCCAAAAAGGGGCCTACCTACCTATAAAGATTTAAAAAGCATATTGTGCAAAACAAAGTTCACTGGGATCTGGGATATAAAAACTATGAGGTGCTCCCAAAAGTTATAGGGCAAAAAATCTTTCTTAAATCCCCAAAAGTGTTTTCTTTTCCTTCACTGCATTGAGAACAAACCCCCCATGGGTTCCCCGGAAGGAGAGCGGAAAAGGGGAGGGGAGGCGAGAGAGGGGAATTTTTAAAACATGTAAAATTATGAAAGGCCAAAAAATATTTTCCCCTTACATTTTTTTAAGGGTTTTTTAAAAGCCTGACACATTCCCAAAAACCCTTGTACAAAAAAAATTTTTTTAAAACAACCATCAAGGAAAACTAATCCATCATTATTATTTTTAATCTCACAATACATACCCTTTTTCCCGCAAATTTTGAAAGGGGATGTTTGGGCCCCCCACCACCTTTGGGACTTTTTATCCCCTACTGGTCAAAACGTTTTTTTTAAATTTTTACAAAACCCGTGGCCCCCAAACGCCTCAGGTTTTTTGGGGGCCTTCCAATACCGAAATCAAGACTTCCCCCATGATGTGATGGGTCCGAGAAGCATTCATAAGTGTTATGTCTCATAGAAGTGATCAGTAATTTTTTTTTTTTTAAAATTTAAAAATTTTAAATTTATGGCCCGAGCAAAAAAAAAAACCCTAATCATCCACTTTAAAGGGAAAAAAAAAAACTCACCGTTACCCAAAGGGTTTGGTTTATTTTAAATGCTCATTGAGGAAAAAAACGGCTGACTTTATTGAGGGTTAAAAAAAATCTTCTGTAAAAAAAATAAAATAACAGTCACATAAAAGGGGGATATTTTCCGCCCAATAAGGAAGGGTTTCCCCAAAACCAATCTTTACCCTAATTTAAATTTTTGAAAGCAAATAAAACCCCTTGTTTGCAAAAAAAAAATTCCCGTAAAGTAATTTAAAGGGACCTTTAAAAAAATGTCCATTCCCTACCAAACCCTCAGCACTCTGCATTTTATCAAGCAACCCTGTGAAACCTGGGGCTGTGGGAATGGTAATGCTTTATAAAAAAGAAATGAACAAAAAATTAAAAAAAGGGTTAAAAAACATTTCTGCGTCGTCGAGTTTATTTTAAATTTTGGGTTTTGCCGGGGAATTCCTATCAGCGACAATTCCATGAAAAATTCCCGTATTTCAAAAAAAAAAAAGTTTTTTGTTTTTTTTTTCGGTAATATTTTTAAATTTTTACCCAAAATTTTCGGTAACTTGAAATTTCAGTACCTTTTTAGGGCTACAATTTAAAATTTTTCCCCCGCTTTCAGGTAAATTTGTATATGTGGGGTGTGAATGGCGGAGGGAAAAAAACATTTTAAATTTTATTTAAATTGGGCCTGCCTTTTCGGTAAACCCCCTACCTCTACATGGGGGCCCGTGGGGTAGGATCGAGGTATCGATCACATTCCCCGGCTGGCTCTGGGGGGGGGCCTTTAGGGGGGAGATGGGTGTGGGTTGTTTAACCCAAGGGACCTTTGTGTTTAAAGGTGCACGTCCGCCCCCCAAATGGAAGGGGCTCGGGGTTGATTCCCCCCAGCGGTTTCCTGCCCTTTTCGGGAACGAAAAACCCCTTTACAGTAATTTAAATAAAGAAAGTAATAGCCGAAATATAAAGTGACGATACCTTTTTGAATTTTTATTTAAAGGTAAAAAAAATAGGTTTTAAAGGGGGAAAGAAAAGAGTTTCCCCAAAGAAAAAAGGGAAAATTTAGTGGTTTTTCCCATACTCCCCACTTCCCCCCCAAAAAAAATTTGGGACCTGTGGGGGAAAAGGGGTTTTTGGGTGGAAAACAAATTTTTGCGTCGGAAAAACGTTTAAATTTAAAAAGGGTTTTTGTTTAGGGGGGGGTAAAATTTCCTTAAATCTAAGATAATTTCCTTATATTTAGAGAAATTTTTCAGAACCAAAAATTTTCCTTTAAAACCTAGCGGGGGGGGTTTTTAAAAAACCCCATAACCCCAAACCCAACCTAAAAAAAATCTAAAACTAACCTAAAAAATCAAAAAGGGCCCAACCCAAAACTAACCTAAACCCAACCCTTAAACCCCCCTAGCGGGGTGGGTTTGGGGGGGGTTCTCGAACCCCTTCGGCTCATTTTGTGGGATCGTCAGGGTTTCCCCACGGGCGGGCGCCCCCCCAAGGGGGGGCCCCCCCCGTATGGAAACCACATATATAGGGGCAAATCGCGCGTAATTTTTGATTCAAAAATAAAATAATAATGTTAAACATAAATATGTCAAAAAAGTTTTAAACTAAATCCCCAATAACCCCTAAAAATTACTAACCTAACCTCACTAAACCCCCCCCCTAAAAGTTACTAAACCAACCTCCAAAAAAATTTTTAAAATTTTCTAACCCAAAACCCCACTATAACCCCCTAAAAATTACAAACATAAACCCCAAATATTTAAACCCCCAAAAATTAATAACCTAAAACCCACTATAAAACCCTAAAAGTTACTAACCAACCCTAACATAACCCCCTAAAAGTTACTAATCTAACCACACTATAGCCCCCCAAAAAATTCCCTTTTAAAATTGCCGTTTGGCGGGGGGGGATTGGTATACATCCAAAGGGCCTGGACTCAGAAAAAATCCAAATTTAATTTTCCCCAGATCTAGGGAATTTTTATAACTTCCCTAACTAAAAAAAAAAAGGGGGGTTGCGAAGCAATTTTTTACCCCAGCCATAAAATCCCGCTTCCCCCCAGGGTCCCCCCAAACTTGTTGGGGTCAAAGGGGGGGTATGGGGGAAAACACAGAATTATACCCGAAAAATTAAACAAGGGGCTATAGATAGGGGGGCCCGTGACGGGCGAACAAATTAAAAAAAAAACGGGAGTAGGGAGAGAGGCAGTGGCTATAGATACGGCAGTAAAAAACGATAAAATTTAGCCCAACTTAATTTTTTTCGGGTTTTGTAAACGTTTAAAAAATGTTCACCGGGTTTTTTGGAATTCTCGCCGAAAAAAACCAACCGAGAAATTCGCCGATAGTGGAACACTCCCCCAAAGTTTTTAAAATTTCCCAAGACGGGTTTCCAAAATTTTAAAACCTACCTGATAGCCGGCGGCGGCGAATGTTTTAGGGAAAAACCCTGTTTAAAAATTCTACTTCCCCCATTAAAAACCCCAGCCCCACTTCATTTTAAATAAAACCATCTCACCATAAAAAAATTTAAACCCTTTTTTTAAAATATTTATTGTCCCCAAATGCGAAATCTCCAAAACAAGGGATTTAAAAAACTCTTATTCATTCACGAAATTACACTTTTTTTTTTGTTTCCAAGGGCCCGTTTTTTTTTTTCAAGTGTACCCTCACTATGACACCTAACTCACTTCATTCAACTTTTTTAAGCCCCTTTCCTCCCTTTCCGGGAACGTCACCTAAAAGGAAAAAAAAAAAAAAATGAGGGGGTTTTCCCAACCAGATAAATAACGAAATCATATATCTGATTCCTATTAATTTTTCAACCCCGGGGAAAAAAACCCTTTTAAAAATTTTTTTTGCTGGTGGCCCCTAACACCCTAAACCCACTCCCTTCTATTTTTGGGGTTTTAGGGCCTTTAAACTTACAAAGGGCTTTCATTTCGATGGATTTTAATGTCGGAGGGAAAAGAGCTGGTACGAAAGCGAAAGGAAACCCCTTTTTGGGGTTTTTAAATTTTTTATTTTTTTTTTTTCCAAAAATTACTGACCTCCTGGAGGGGAAAAATTTTAAAAACTTAAAAACAGCAACACAGAAAACGCACCAAGGGATGCCGGGACAGATCACTATTTAAAAGGACCAAACATTTTTCCCCCAAAAGTCCCCATTTTAAAATTTTTTTTGTGCACTTTTAAATAACAAACCCGCGGGCGGGGCGGAGATCTCAAATCAAAAATAGGCTGGTTTTTTCACCCACTTTTAAATATTTTTTACATCAAAATCCTCCATAAAGTTGTTTTTGAATGTTTTTCAAATAAAAACAATACATTTTTAAATTTTTGTCATTGATTTTTCAGGGTAAAAATTTTCCTCTCTTTTGGGGGGAAAAACCCCAGCCCCGGCCACTACGGCGGGCATTCGGGGGGCAAGTTTGGGCCCCTGGTGGCCGGCCCTTCGCCGCTTAATTTCCCACGTAGGCCCCCCCGGGGTTTGGGTTTGCTGGGTTTTCCCCACACCAATAAATCCCTGCCCCGGGAAAACCCGCGAAGTTTCAGAAGATCCCAAGTGACCCCACGATGCACTGATTTAAAAGCCGTCCCTTTAGATCAACATAGGCTTTCAAACAAACCTGCGAAAACCCCGTCGGCGTTCCAAAACCCGGACACGAAACGCTTTGGATACGGTCCGTTGTTGACTTTACCCAGGCATGAACCCAGACTGCTGAGGTCTCTTATGCTTCAGCAGATGACTGGACCGTGTCAGCAATAATGGGCAAGCACCTTGCCTGGCAAGCAGAGCAGGTAATACCACGGTAACTGTTTCAGTCCTGACGGTCCTCTATCTGTTTCTAGATAGGGACGACCAACGCCCTTTTACAGTCAGGAGGAATGTACCTGATTGGCCACATGGCAGTCAGGACAGCATGCAACTCGCGGATCATGACCTCACCTCCAGCTTGAGAAGTTCCGCACTGATATTACAAACACCACCTGCCTTTCCACCCCTTAACTTTGCTACAACCTTCTAACTTCGTCAAGAGAGGGTGCGGTTTCGTTAATAGGAGGATCGGCATCCACTGCCCTTAAGCTAGTGGTTGAAGCTGCCCAACCGGAGGCTCCACCGTGAACAACTGCCCAAAGTACTCAGCCCAACGAGCCATCTGCCCATCCCTGTCCGAAACGAGGGCGCCCATCTGTGCTCGGATAACACTCGCCCGAGATGAGACTTGAACAGAGCTTCTTCAGGGGTTGGTAGGGAGGCAGATCGGAAGTCATTAGCTTTCAAATGGGCCCCTTGGGCATCCTCAGCGAGACTCCTGACATACCTCTCCCTTTTCTCTCCCCTGGAAGGGTTTTAATCCTACGTGACAGAGCCCTGTACTGGTTTTGGTTCCCAGAAAGCATGGTAAGCGCGACTTTACTCGTATTATCCAGCGTCTCCGTCGAGACAATATCACGCCTTGACCTCGGGCACTCCAATACACTCCTTGGCAGCCTGGAGATTTCACGTTTGAAGATATCCCACAGTTCTACAGGGTCTTCGAGAGTACCGAAACAACATTAAACCGATTGAGACCCCCGGGATCTCGGGGGACATAA
>JACEEZ010002050.1:0-16967 GCA_016584305.1 Chionoecetes opilio | reverse complement strand
TTCCCCTGGGGGGTTGAAATAAACTGTACATATCATAGCTAGACGTGGAAACGAAAAAGCGACAAAATATCACCCGATCTAAAAACCAAAAATGCCATCAGTATCGTACACGCAATAGACATCCGATACTTGGCCCCTTGAAAATTTTTAAAAAAGTGAGGGGAAAAACCCAGATAAAAAAATTAGATATCTACAAGAATTCCGTGAAAATCGAATGGCTGACCCTCTAATTCACCTCGCCGTATAAAACAGTGTGTGCTAGAACAGAGACCAAAGGGTTTGACTTGGAATGAAGGTACCACAGACCATGTTACAGCGCTTCACAGGAAACTTACATCGCTTAAATGTTTCGACAGTGCTTGTAACAAAGCTCACTCCCCGCGAAAACTGTATCTGCTGAGAGTTCCCAACTTTTTCCACCAGAATGTATGTTCGCCAAAAGTTTGAAATAGAGGTATCGGAAAAACCGAGAGACCCAAAAATTTATCTATGGAAACACAAAACCGCTTGGAAAACATCGAGTCCCAGGTTTTTAACGGGAAAAAAACCGTCTATACCGAAGGTAAAAGGAAAAGGACTTATTTGCCTTTTGAAGCACATTTCCCTTTCTGAATGCAGAATGTCCAAAACACGGAATATCGGAATCACACCCGGGGAAGGAGCGAGAGGAGAACCGTAACGTAGACACTGTCGGGCCCCATGGGGCTACTGATCGGGCCCATAGGGCTGTGCCCAAACGCAGCCTTCAATTTGGGGTCGGGTTTTTGCTTCTCATTTGTAATTATCCCAAAATGTAAATTACTCATTCTATGACAGCGTACCTAGCTGCCCTAATCCTTTTTTTAAATTTAATAAAAAAGGAAAATTTTTTTTGATTTTTCTCGAATTTTTGATTTGAAAACATAAGTTTCCTGTAGTTAGTCAAAATGTGGCGAACCTCAAACAAATTGCTAAAAAAGGGTTTTTAAAACTTGGATTTTGGGCATGAAAAAACCCCTCTTTCGGATAAAAAAAATTTTTACCAAAATTAAAACCTTGCCAAAAGGGTCAAGGCCGCCATCTTTAAAACAAGGGGGAAGATCTCCGACCCGCCGCCACAAAGGGTTTTTTCCTCCTTTATCCATAAAAATTAACTGGGTCAAAAATTTTTTTTTACACCAAATGCATGACTATGAAAAGCCATTCCCATACAATTTTCATCAAAATTGGACAGAGTTTTTGTGAAAAAAAATTAAAAACCGATAAATTGAAAAAAAAAAATTTTTTTTGCATAAAAACCCACACGGGGGCCACCCAACAGTTTGACATTTTTTTGGTTTTTTAAATTTGTAAGATAGGTAGCATATGCTTAAAAAATAAAACTAACCCAGAAAAGACTAGCCCCGCCTTTGTTTTCAGTTTTTTTTTATTTCTTTCAAATATGAATAAAAAAGGGTCCCAAAAAACAGACTAATACCTTTTCAAGGCAAAATTTTCACTTTAAATTTCCCCTGACATTTCATAAAAAAATAGGTAAAAAATAAGTAAAAATTTACAATAAGGAATGGTCATTTGTCGAATGCTGGGGAAAAGGCTCTTGCATAACCACCACAAACAATTCATGAACGGCCCAAAGAACATTTTTGTCAAGAACTAGTCAAGGAAATTTCTTCCCATAAAAGATCTGGTGTGGTGATTTGGGCAGTGGGGGCCCTTTGCAATCACCACACAATTTTGAACAGTAAACCCCAAATTTTTTCCTGCAACTGCATTTGCTGTACTACCCCCTGAAGACATTTACCCAAATTTATAGCCAACAAATTTAAAAGGACAGCTGGCAAGTCACATGTTGGTTTGAAATTTTACCATCTAAATTTTTTCCATCCCACTCGTCTTTTTTAGTGGTTTCTACCTTTCCACCCGAATTTGGAAGAAACTCAAAGGCTGTGGTTTTCGTAGCTGCTCTTTTTGGTGCAATGTTTTGGCCCAAAATATTTTGATTTTTTTCCAACCCTTTTTCCTTAAAGCGCCTCAGTCGGAGAATTGAGTTTTCCCCATCTTTACCATTGACGGCACACTAAAGCCTTCCCCCCAGCTTCAAAACCTTTTGAACTGCTACCCTTTGCCAAAAATTTGCCATTTTGAGGAAGTCTCCCAGTTTGAGGAAGTTTCTATTGTTCATCCCTTTTCAAAGGGGAGCGCCTCCCAATTCCATGAACACGGGAGACAATCACCCCCCAGAGTGCATGGATGAAAAAATTTTGGGAACAAACCACATCTCCCAAAAAGATTCCCATCTTTTTGATGTTCCCAACTTTACACTTTTTGCCTACCCTTTGGGTTTTGGGGCGGAAGAAATATTGTAACCGTCATCTCTATTGGATAAAAACATAAAAGGACAATAGGTCTGTCATCTGCTATCAAAATGGTTTCTCGTCTGTGCCAGTTTAGAGCAGTCTTCAAAAATCAATCGTCAGCGTCTCCAGATGCATGGACTATTTACAACCTGCTTCCCCCAAACTCTTCCAGCAATTTGATAACAATTTTTTGTTTTTTTATTATGGGAAATCTCCTTTTTTAATTTGAACACATTTTAGGGGTCAGAACACCTTAACCCAACAGACCCCCCTGCTCGCGTCGGTGATCGGTCTTTAATGGATGGAACTTTCATACCATAAAAGACAAGCATGTTTTTCCTATTTATTTTGGAAATCTGGGGTTGGGCAAATCTCACAAATGTTGACCTTTTTGCCATGGAGGCGTTGAAGTAGGCCCACCATCTAAGAGATACGTGGTTTGAAGACGTGGACCCGATTACAGGGGAAGTCATTTTATATTTCGTCTGCCAAAACCGGTTTTTTTGCCTCTCGCGGCAGGGCCGAAAAAATAAAAAATGCAGGTGGGGAAACCCCAAAAACCATATGGAAATGTTTTGCTTTGGGGAGTTTGGGGTTTAGGGGAATAGCACCACAGTCTCGGAATAGGGGTTTTGGTCATCTCAAAGCTTACTTTTCTGAGCAAAATTTTTACCCAAAGGGAATTGCCCATCCTTTTTTTTAAAAGGTACTCGTGGACTTTTTTTCCAAAAAATTTAAATTGATTGTCTCCTATGGAGTTTGCTTTTTCCCATTACCCTTTTTTTCTCAGTTTTCTCCCCCTTTAAAAGCTGTGAATGGACGGATTTTTTCCCCTGAAAGGGTCATAGTCTGGAGAAACGAACGAGCTTTCCCTGTATCCCTCACATCTCGCTTTTTCTTGCTAAGTTCCGGTGCTGGCACTAGGCCCTAAAGAAAGCCTGCTGTTCTTGCTTGTAAATTTATTTTAGCACACCTGGCAGTGATAGCGTCCAAACTAATCGTTGAATTCGTCCTTTCTCTGCCAAGTAAGACCTCCAGACGTCTTTTTGCTTCTCATTTAACCCTGCTCAAAACCAGTCCGCGACAAGCCAGCCCCAGTAGCGATCACTCCCTTAATCACTGGAACCCTTTGAAAATTTATGGTACACTTCAGGATGGGTTGCGGCAGCCCTCCTTTTCGCAAGTAAAGTAGGCCGGGCTTTGCTAAGGATGTGCCTGCTGCAGCGAATATTGGGAGCATTTCCACAGCGTCAAGGTGCAATTCCCCTTCCCGGTGCGCTTGCCTTTATAAACTTGCGGTCTTCACCATTCAAAGGATTGATCCACAATTTTTTCTGTTCGCTGGTCAGCCATCGCATCCTTACATGGTTTATTCTCTTGCAACCCGGTCACAGACCCGATGACAGAACATTTATCCAAAGTTCCCCGTCCCCCCAAGGGACCTTTTAATGCCCCTGAGCTTCCTTCAGGTCTTATTTTTAGGAAAAGATCTTCTGCCCCGTGTTTTGGGTTTTTCATCCCAGTGACATGTGAAAATGGCAAAAATGGCTTTTGCTAAAAAAATGCATTAGAGCAGCTCGAGCATTATCGGTACTTCAGTTTGGCAACCGAAATTAGAATATAACAGAATTTGATCCTAATAACAAATTAAAAAAGGGTAACTATAAAATTAGAAAAAACAGGGATATTTTTATAAAGTAGTTATTTTAAATTTTACTACACTAACTTCATTTTTAAATACAACATTTTTTGCTGGGATTGTAAAATACCAGGACTAGGGAATTCCCAAGTTTCAATGCCAAAGTCAAATTATAGTACTCATAGCTAATTTTAATTTAAAAATTTTTTTTTTTAAGGTCCAATTTGGACAAAAAAGAAAGAATTCCCCCTATGTTGGCCCCTTTAAAATTAAATTATGAAAAGCGGATTCAAAAACCTTATTGCTGGTTGGTCATATTTTTTGCCCGGGATCCCCGTGTATGTTTAGTAATCATGCCAAAAAAAATGATGAGTAATGAAATTGACGCGTTTTGTCTAAAGACTATTTCACGCAGAAAATTTAAAAAAAAGAGAGTGGACAGAAAATGGGGAAAATATTAAAGGAAATACAGAGATGAGGATTAAAGGGAAAAAAAGCGGGTAGAGGCTTGCCAAAAGATGGCGGCCTTGACCCCTTTTTCGGTTTTAAAAATTTTTTTTCACAAAAAAATACTGTACCAATTTTTTATGAGGGTTGATGGGAAGGCAGTACATAGCAAAGCATTTGGTGTAAAAAAAATTTTTGACCCAGCTTAATTATTTTGGAAAGAGGGGGAAAAAACCGTTTTGGCGGCGGGGGGGGGATTTCCCCGTTGGATTTTTTCAGAGGGGGCCGTTGACCCCCTTTGGGGAAGGGTTAATTTTTGGGAAACTTTTTTTTATCGAAAGGAGAGGGATTCAGGCCCAAAACCAAATTAAAAACCTTTTTAGCAATTTGTTTGAGGTTTTTGCCAAAAAAAACAGTAATTGCTGGTATAGGGGGGTGAGTAACATGGTAACAACTAATGTTTTATAGTCATATAGTAGTCAATTGTTTGATGCATTGATGGGGGGGGTAATAGACGATGATTTTTATATGTCAACTGACCAGTATGTTTTAATTAGTGATTATTGTCATTTATGTTGTAATTTTTCGGCGAAACGAAGTAAATTTTTCCCCCATTTTTTTAGGTTTTTTTCCGTTCCATGACAAAATTTACCAATTACGCATTAATTGTTCTTTATTACAATGGCCCTGTTTTTTGTCCCCTGGGACAAAAAAAATTTTTTAAACATTTTGTGTGATTTTTTAGGACATTTTGGTAATTTCGAGTCAATATTCGCGTGCGTGGCCGCCAACGAACCCCATGGGCATTAGTTACGGGTTTTTAACATTGGTTTTTGTTTTCTAGACTTTTTGTGTTTTTTAAAAAAGTAGGTCTCATTAGATTGTCCCGGGGGCCCACTGGACATTAGACTAATGGCTGCGAAAACCAGGGCAGAGTGCGGCCCCGTTCCGTCCCCTGTCAACGTCTTCAGAGCCTGACTTTTTTCACTTTTAATGGGTATTTTGTTTCCAGTAAGCTCTCCGAACCATGTCGCTCATGTCAGAAGCTTTTCGATTAAATTTACCCTTTTTGGAGGCTTAGGACAGGCTATTTGGGAATGAAACTAATGTTTCTTTTCTAAAAATAGTGGTATGGGGGGCCCCCAGGCAAAATTTTCATATTGGGATATCTGGGGGTCTGACCAAGTGCCCCAATCACAGCACAGGCCGAGGAAAGGACCCCGCGCGTTGTTTTTACCCTGTACTTAAAACAGGCAGGGTTTAATGTGCCTGGCCCCAAAAAATTTTTAAGCAGAACTTGCTGCAATTGCGGTAAAATGTCATGTTATTCATAAAATCATATCTTTGGCATGTTTTTTGCAAAGTTATGAGGACCCAATGCCATATCCTGGTACGCCGAGAGGAACAATTAGCAGCGCTTTCGGCTTTCCGAGAGGTCAGGAACACAACCCTCCGGCCCAAAGGGCAGTCTTTGAAAAACAGCTAGCTCACAAATGTATGCCCCGATCTCTAGCAATCATCCGAAAAGGTCAATGGCTTCATCATTTATTTTGGCCCCGAAGGTCCTAAAATGCAGGATTTGTAACAGCAGCCATCCTACCCGTGATTGCATAGTTGATTTGACATGACCGCACAAAGGGCTGTCCCAAGGAGCAAAGCCCCGATAATTTTGTATTTCCCCCTAGTTTACGCTCTGGGGGGGCGCAACGGTTTCCCTCCAGTGCGGGCCCAAACCCATGTAAATAGGTCTCCCAAAGTCCGACCAAAAATTCATTATCTCGCCCCATGACTTTGCGCGAGTCCCAGTAGGTAGGAGCTGCATTCGGCATGTATAAAATGATCTTACAGCACTAAGGGGTTAGCTAAAATATTAAAATTTTTTTGGAGTACGAAAAAAAAAAAAAATCTTCATCACGACACCATCCCCGAAAAAAAGAGTGGGGGAGAATAAAAAACATTTGAATTAAGGCGTTGTTTGTGGGTAAAAAGTTTGGGGGTCAGCTTCTCCCTAAATAAAAATGATGACTGCAGTAAAGTTCTTTTATTCAAAATCATGTAAAAGGGCCAAAATAAGACTTTCCAAAATGTAAGAATTATAACATTTTTTTGTTTTGAGCTTTTACTTCCCCAGCAAGTTTTCCCCGGTTTGAAATCACTCAGTCTCTGATGACGGTGGGTTTGGGGCGGGACATCACTCTCTGTCACTCACCGCTTCCAACTCGGACAATCACGCCATACTCTGCAGCTGAAGTGTCCTCCTCTTACCTTAAGGCATAGCATTAGATCCGGAGAATGTGAAGTTTTGTTACTCTTGAGCGAGAGAGAGAGTTTAGCTAGCAACAAGCTGGGGACGAGCCCCTTTGCTTGTGTCGCTGTTGCCGCTGTAGAAAAGCAAAGTTCATTCCCCCCTGACATGCACCCTAGTAACAGATGGTCGCTCCTTAACCAGGGGCCCATCCCTTCACACTGTGCTGTCTTCGGATGTAAAATATGAGAGAGAGGAAAAAGAGCGGTGCATTCCGTTTTAGGGAAAACAGTTGTCGATTTTACTTTTGAAACATAAAGTAGGTTACGGTTACAAAGAGGTAAATATATACAATATACTCTTGGGGGTAACTTGTGGTGTCCAATGAGGGATTTTGGGAAAAATATCCTATTTTTAGTTATGGAGTTACAGATGCGTCTTCACAAGAGCTGGAAGAATAGGGGAGGGGAAAACAGGGCTGAAGAGGAGGGGGGAAAGGGACGGGGAGGGGCGACCCGTGACGTGTCAGGGAATCAACTCGCCCCGCCCATGGGGACCTGTGTCAAAGACTGTATACTAAAGAAAGAGGGGAAAATATTCCTATCCAACAAAAAATAAGTGTAGCCCGAACGTCCCAAGATGCACCCGATTCTTGTGTTTAAGCGCCATTTTTCAGGGACGAAAAACTACCCAGGGTTTCCCAGAATTTACCCTTTTATTTTCTAATTTTTTCAGGGAAAATTTAGTTTATTTAAGTAAAATTGGTGTCATAAATTTATAACCAGGCACACAGTACAAGTAGGTAGTGTCGTGGAGGGAAGCGGAGTAGCGGAATATCTGGGTGGAGGAGCGGAGCTTTACAGTTTTGCCACCCCCCACGCTAGCTCAAAGGTGGACGGGCGAGGGGGAGGGTCCTATTGATTCAAAGATGTAAAATTGTAAACACCCGGGATGATGATTGCCGGGAGTATGACACTGATTTTGAAAGGCACCACCCAAAAGTGTTTAAATTACAGAATTTTTTTAATTTCTCCCACAATATATTTCCCTTTGGGTGTCTTTTTTGAATATCTAAAAAGCCCAGATTTTTTTGTTCCTATTGTTTTAGTTTTTAAAAAATTCCCAAAGACTTTTTTGGTTTTTTTTAATGTTTTTGTAACATCACGTTTTCATCCGTATATTTTGATTTCCAGGAATGTGTAAAAACTTTTCCTTAATCTCCCAATCTGCATTGTACAATTCACATTTGGTGCTTTTAATAGTCATAGCTCAATTGACGCTAACGCCCTCATCTAGTGGACGAAAGAACTAAAGAAAACCCAGTTACCCCTTTACTACACCTTTTTTAAAGTTTTCCAGTTTCTTAGTATACCGTTTTGCTGTGATATGGGCTTTGTGCGGTGTACGGTTTGGGGGTTTTGGGTTTTCCCAAAAGGTTGTGTTTCGGTGCCGTGCGCGCCAGAGTACGATGTTTACTTTTATTTCACCCCGCCGCACGGTGAGGCAAAAGTTGCCCCCGGCCCGCCTCACCCCACCCCGCCCCCACGGGTGGGGTCGTTTTCCGTGGCGGTTTAAATTCCCGTAGGATACTCTGGGTGGTTTTAACCCACCATCTTACATTATACTTTTTTTCTCATCTTCATGTCTTTTTTAAAGATACCCTTTTGCGTCTTTACCCATAATGTAATATATATAAGCACACTCGATGGAGACAAATCTTCTTGAAAATCAAGGGCAGTTTTTGTTGTTACCAATCCGGGGAAGCGAGCCCACAGCTGAGGCAGCGGCTCTCTCAACTCCCGTTTTTCTTCGTCAGTGGCAGCCTGTCCCTCCTAATATCGGTTTTAATGCACTCACCGTAGCACATTGATTTGTTTTCCGTCAGGAACACCTAGCTGCCTTTCCTCAGTAAGAGGCAGCTCGGCTACCCACCATTTAGCGACCTCATTTTTGTTCTCATTATTTTACATTATTTCCACCTACACTGTTTTTTTTACGTATATTTTTGCGTCTCTTTACAATAATGTGAATTAATATCAGCGCATCGAGAATACTTAATTCTTACGAACTATGTTGAAATAAAGGTGCGTAGTTTGCTTTTAAAAATTTTGGTTTCCTTGTTACCTAGTACATGTAGTATAGGGGCGGGGGCAGACGGTTCGGGCTTTCCGGTTTTTTCCCCTTAGAATGAATTTTTAAATTTTTTCAGGTTTGCTTTTGTTTAATATTTGCTTCCTCTTATCGAGAAATCTCGTATTGAAGTCGTTATCGGAAAGGGTTTTTCATATACCCTACATTAGGCTATATTTAAATTTGGCCTTATCTAGAATGGAAATTCATTCTCCACAAAATGCCCATGGTGAGAAGCTAGTTGGGGAAGTAAAAAAATTGCTCTAGCTGACCTTTTGTCATTTAAATTTTTTAGTCTACAGGTAGCCCCCCCTATATGCCTATAGTAAACCCTGGAACTGTTGGTACAGTAAGGTTTTATGCTTGAAAGAAATGTACAATCCAAGGGATGCAGAAACTGGGATTTGCTTTTTTGAGCAATCTGCATTATTGCCCAAATTAGCTTTTCGTATTATCTTCCTTATTAAACCGCCTAGGAGTTCCTAGGGGTGTCAAACCCTAAGTTTTAAGTTCCAATGGTAAAACTAAAAGATGCTACTGTGTATTTTTTAATTTGTCCAAAATTTTTAATTTAGCTAAATTGATTAGGATGTCACGAAATTACGAATATTCCCTTTTTGAAAGGTATGTTTAAATCAAAGAAAAAAATCAGTTCTGAAATATTCAAAAATCAACAATTTGTTCTTTAAACACAATTACACTGTGACAAGGAGTTTCGTGGAAATGGTCTGATGGAGTCAATAAGAAAAAATGTCTGGTCAACTACAGTAGTGTTAGTGTATTGGGGGTGTTAGTGTATTTGGAGTATGTTTGTGTTGGGGTAGTGTTTGTGTAGGAGTAGTGTTGTGTGTTGGGGGATTTGTGTTTGGAGTAGTGTTAGTGTATTGGAGTAGTGTTAGGTGTTGGTAGTGTTAGTGTATTGAGTAGTGTTTGTTTGGAGTAGTGTTAGTGTGTTGGAGTAGTGTTAGTGTATTTGGGGAGTGTTGTGTATTTGGGGTGTGTTAGTGTGTTGGATATGTTAGTGTATTGGAGTAGTGTTAGGTGTTGGAGTAGTGTTATGATTTGGGGTAGTGTTAGTGTGTTTTGGGTGTGTTTTTGTATTGGATGGTTAGGGTATTGGAGTAGGTTGTGTTGGAGTAGTGTTAGTGTTTGGGGAGTGTTAGGGTTTGGGGTATGTTAGTGTGTTGGAGTGGTTTTTGTATTGGGTAGGGGAGTGTATGGGAGTAGTTTAAATGTGTTGGAGTAGTGTTAGTGTTTGGGGTAGGGGTTGTGTTTGGAGTATTTTGTTTTGGGAGTAGTGTTAGTGTTTGGGGTAGTGTTTGGTTTGGGTAGTGTTTTTGTTTTGGAGTGTGTTAGTGTGTTGGAGTAGTGTAGGTGTGGAGTTGGGTTTTGGTTTGGAGTATGTAGGTTTGGAGTAGTGTTTGTGTTTGGATAGGTTAGTTTATTGGAGGATGGGTTTGTTTTGTTTGGAGTGTGTTAGTGTTTGGGGTAGGTAGGTGTGGATAGTTTAGGTTTGGGGGTAGTGGGTTAGGTGTTTGGGGTAGTGTTAGGTATTGGAGTAGTGTTGGGTTTTAGTAGTTAGTGTTTGGAGTAGTGTTTTGGGGTTGGAGTAGGTTTTTGTGTTTGGAGTATGTTTGTGTATTGGGGTATGTTGTGTATTGGGGGTTTTAGGTTTTTGAGTGGTTTTGTGTTTTGAGTAGTGTTATGTTTTGGGGTAGTGTTTTTGGGGTTTGGAGTAGGTTTGTTTTTGGAGTATTTAGTGTATTTGGGGTAGGTTTTTTGTTTGGGAAATGTTGTGTTTGGAGTGGTTAGTGTGTTGGAGTAGTGTTTGTGGTTGGAGTAGGTTAGTGGTTTTGGGGGTGTGTTAGTGTGTTGGAGTAGTGTTGTGTTTGGAGTAGTGTTAGTGTTTTGGGGTAGTGTTAGTGTTTTTAGTAGTGTTGTGTTTGGAGTAGTTTAGTGTTTGGGGTGTGTTAGTGTGTTGGGGGAGTTTAGGTTTTGGATAGTGTTAGGTTTGGAGTAGGTTTTTAGAATGATGTAGGAATGAGTGTTTAGAAAAGGAAAAATAAGAATGGAATGTGACAAAATCAGTGAAAAAAAATGAAATGAAAATATGGGTTTTATTTGGGTTTTTTCTTCCCTTTTAAAGTCAATTTTTGGGAAAATTTCTTTTTTGATACAGGGTTTTTTTTCCCAAAACAAGATTTGAACAAAACTCCGCCCTTATAAATAAATTTAAACATATTTTTCCAACAACTTCTAAACAAAAAATCCCCCTTCTTTTTTTTTTTTATTTTAAACTAAATTGTTTAACTTTAAAATTTAATTTATAACAAATCAATTGCTCCACTTTTTAACTAATGAAATCTTTTTTTATGCGGGGTTTTTAAAAATTATCTATTTTAAATATTCCCAAAATTCAATCTACTAATTCCCCCCCCCACCCCCCGGGTGAAGATTTTAAATAAAAAAATATAAAATAAAAATTATTTTTAAAAAAACTACCAAAGGTGGTAAAAGGGGGGGTTTAAAAATTTTTAAAAAATTTTGAAAAAAAGGGGTTTTAAAAAAAAATAACAAAAAATTAAATTGGGGATTTTAACAAACTCCCTATGACCCCTTTTTTGTAAACCCGGGGCCCTTAAATTTTTATTAAACCGGGAATCATAACCTTACTCCTGGGCCGGGGGTTTTTCCCCCGACCCCCCCTTTTATTTTTTTTTTATTCCCCCAAAGGGGTTTTTAAACCAAACCCCTGGCAAATGGGGAGGTTAAACCCCCCTTAGAAAAAAACCAACCTCAGATTTCCAACCCCCAAATCCCGGGGGTTTTCCCCCCCCCCCATTGGGGATTTTTTTGGGAAAAAACCCTTTCGGGAACAAACGTCGGAACCTAATTTTAAAAAACTAGGGAATCCCCCTTAAAAAGTTTACCTGTGGGGAAAAGGGGTTAAAAAAAATTTTCTCGGAAAAGGGTTTAAAAGTTTGGGGAATAAAATTCCCCAATCTAAAACACCTTTTAAAACAAAAATTTGCCTTACCAAAATACCAACCTACAGGTCTGAACCCCCCCAAAATAACCTAAGCCAAACAACCTAACAACCCAAAAATAAGTAATTTTAAAAATTAAATTTTTAAAAATTAAATAATAAAAAGTTGATTGGGGTAAAATTTGTACCCAAAGGGGAGATATAAACCCCCCCTTTGGAGTAGGTTAGTTTTGTTTGGATTTAAAATTGGGTTTGAAGGGGGTTTTTAGGGGTAATTAGGAGGTTAATTTTGTTTGGTTAGGTTATTTGGTTGCTAAGATTAGTTAGGGTTCTTAACTTAGGGTGTTTTAAAATTTTGAATTAAAAAAATTTGGGGGGTTAAAATCAAGGCGGTTTATAAAGGAATAACGGAAATAGCTAAAAATAATTTTTCAAATTCCAACAAATTTAGCTCCCCATTTCTGACCAATGGTCATTTTTTAAAATAAAAATTCTTCTAAAGCCAGGTTATAAGGGGTATAGAGGGAACTATAATAAAAATTAAAGTGACGATTTATAAGAAAATTTTTTTATTAAAACCCAATATTACCCAATTTTTTTTTGAAATAATTTTATTTTAAAAGAAAAAAGCCAAAGTAGGCACTATGAAAAACCCGTATAGAGCAAACAAATTTTTCCCCAAAAGAGGAACTATTAAAAAAATGAATCCCAAAATTAAATTCATTTGAAAAGGAAAAAAAAAACCAACCTTCAAGCCCCACCCATAGAAAACTAGGTGAAAAAAGGAAAAAAATTTTTAAAAGAAAAATCGCTACTTTTTAAACAAGTTCTACAGGAATTAAAATACTCTCTGCGAAAATTTAATTTTCGGTGAGAGCAAAAAATACGTAAAAAAAAAAGGGGGAAATAAAAAAAGAGAAAAAAAAGGCGCCTGGGGGGGTTCCGGGTCCTACTGAGGTGGGTAGGGGTCTGACGGAGAAAAAAAATAGTCGTACATGGTGAGATGCTTTCCCGTAGGGGGGGCCGGCGCCCCTGACGAAAAAAAAAAAAAAAAACAGGCCCGTTAAGAAGCCCCTCCTCATGTTGTTTACTTTGGTACGGCCCCCAAAATAACTTGGCCACAGTGAGATAGGGTGGGTTTTAAGAGGGGTGAAGGAACCCCCAAGAACCGCCCTTATCGCAACGAAAAAAGCAAGTCGCTTTTTGTTTTTCAGAAGGGGGCGTTCTCTCCGGGTGATGAATAATACATTACTTTTGGCAAAAAATCGAAAACAAAATGGGAAAAAAATTTTTAAAATTTTAAAGAGGGAAACCCCCAGGAAACTAGGCGAAAACGCCCGGAAATTTTGGGGGTTTGGCTTAGGCAAAAGGGCCGGGGGGTTTGCCTTGCCGGGGAAAATGGAAAAAAAAATTAAATTCCCTACAGGGGTGAAAACAAATTTTATACCAAAACCCCCATCTGCCCCCCGGGCCCCATCCCCTCCCCTCTAGGGTACCCCACCCGTGGAATCTCGCCCGCACCACCCAAGACCATTCCACCGGTTTTAACCTTGGGGGGCCCCTTTTTTCGGGGCCCTCAAAATTAAATTTTCTACAAAAATAAAAAAACTAAAATTAAAATCCCCCTCCAGGGGCCCCCTCCTTCACCCTCCAAACTGCTTCCCCAAAAAATTTTACAAATTCCATCCACGACGTCCTCCCCCTAGAAAAACCCCCAAATACCCACTCCCCTTCCCTTTCATATTGTGCCTTCTTCCACCCCCCTTCTACCCTACCCCCAAATCTTTTTCCCTTTCCCTACCTTAATTCCCTAACTACGGCATACTCCGTCCAAATCAACCCCCCTTTTCCCCAAATTCCCATTTACCTCATTTTCCTACGATTTTCCTCCCCTTAAATAAATCCCCCCCCAACCCCTATCCTTTCATCCCTGGGGTTTTCCCCCCCCCCTTCCATTCCCTTTTGATTTCCACCCATTTTTCCCTAATTCTTCTTCCCTTTCCTTCCCCTTTATTTTTTTTTAATTTAAAAATATTCAATAATATATTTTTAAAAAAAATTTATTATTTTTATTTTACCGATTTATTATTTTAAATTTAAAAATTACTTTTGGGGGGGCACCTTTTTATTTTCGTTCCCAGTTGTTTTTATTTTAACTTTATTTTTATTTAAGTTTCCCTGCCCAAACCCCCCTGAAAATTTTTAAAAAATTTTAAAAAAAAAATTTTTAAATCCTCACGATTCTTTCAACCCACTCCCATCTACCTCCCACAACCCCATCTTTTTGTTCTAAGCTTTTACCCCATTTCCCCCCCCTTTTTTTTCACATTCCCAAAGCATCAAGTGCTCCACGGTTTCATCCACTCCTGTCCACACATCCACACACCTTGCTGCCAACCATTCTTCCACCCTGTACATACGACTATTTACCTCCAGCGACTTTGTCCTGGCTCTGAAGAGTAAATCCCCTCCATAGCCACCATCATAGAACCTTTCATACCGTGGTGGTCCTTTCTTCCTGTACCATTCCAGTGTTGATTCTCACTCATTCCCTCAGCCATTCTTCTTCCCTTTCTCTTCCACTCTCCTATTTATTTCCTTTTGACATACAGCCATACTCCCATGTCAATATCCATCACTCCTGTCCCAAACATTCCCAGTTCACCTGTCCATCTTTCCACTTTTACTGAGTCTTTCTTTCCACCTTCCCATACATATTCCAGTCCCCAAACCTTACTTGCCATTTGCTGTCATCCATTCGTTGCAGTCTAGCTCTGTACCTCAGTCCTGCCTTTGCTATCCTCTCTGAACGTGCTCCATCCCATGTCTCCTCTATTAATCGCTTCCACTGCCACATACCTATCCCCTGTATATATATATATATATATATATATATATATAATAATATTTTATATAATATATATATATATATATATATATATATATATATATATATATTATATATATATACACAGAAATAAATTATGTATTAAAGTTAATTAATTATTAAAATTAACTGGGTGGGGGGGTCACTGTTTTTTTATTTTCTGTTTGCCCCAGTTTTTTTTTATAATAATGAAACAATTTTTTTTATTATTTAATTTTTTTATAAAGGAAGTCCTTAGTCTGGGGGGCCCCCTCTGGCAGGGGGCTCGGGGCAATTGCCCCCTTTGCCCCCTTAAAAATCCGGCCCTGAGTGTAACAGCTCGCCCTCGTGTTTTGCTGAGCTGGTCTCCCCTACTGCCTGGGTTTCCCTATTTTCACTTTCAACGTTTCTCTGGACTGACAGCCACAGTGAACGGGATTTAGTCCCAGTGCTCCGTGTTAACAGCTAGTTAACTGATTTAGCTGAACTTAACTCTGTGTCGTGATTCCTGTGAACCGAGGCGCTCCCCACAGGGTTGTAGTGGCGCCCAGGAGGTCCTTGTTTTTTTACCGCGTTGCTCAACGTGGTTGCAGTTTAAAATTTGTCGCTCTTAGGTCCCTTGGTGGGTACAAAGTCGAACCCTGCTGGTCACTGGCGTAGACCAGTGACACAAGAGTGGCATCAGAGGGCTAGTTAAAGGAAGGAAGCACAAAGGGATGGAAAACCCTGCTGTTAGGGATGGCGAGACCCTCACGGGGCAGCTCTACTTGTGTCTGCGACGTCATTAGTGGGCGGGGAACGCTAGTGTGGTAGCTGTAGCCTGTATAGTGTAGCCTGTTTTGTGTTGCAGTTGAATGTTTACAAAAAAAAAATGTATTTAAAATTTGTGCTATAGCGCCTGTAAGCAGTTACTTCTAAGGCTCGGATGGTAGACCCTGGAGGTTCACTTGAGGCTGTGATGGTTGGCCCTCGCCCGGGGTGGCGCAGGTAGGGTTTTTATAGTGACCCTGTGATTAGAGGCTCACGCTATCATAAACGCGGGTAATATGTACATTTGCCTTTTTATGTCCAACAATTGCTGTAGGTATATCAATATATCAGCTGATGGTACGGGAAAGGGCTGGGTACTCATGCTACAATACATGGATATAACGTACAAGGTTTATCGCCATGATCATCGAGTTTTTTTTGAAATATTATTTTTCCCTTCATGAATTGTACCACCTCCCCTCTAACGATTATATAGTCCTCCTACCAGACTGGAGGGTCCTGACCCCTCCCTTTTACCCATTTGCCCTGACCTCATTTGGGAAAGGGTTAGGTCAGGTTTTGGGACCCCGCCTGAAGAACTGTCACCCTGCCAAACTGTGAGGGACGGATCTTCAGGTGATCCGAAACAAATTTCCTTTCCGGGACTTGGAATCGGATCTTGTGCTCACAAACTACTTATAATAATCCTGCCTGCGCCACCACGGGCGAGGGCCAACCATCACAGCCCTCAAGTGAACTTCCAGGGCCTATCATCCAAACCCTGGGGGTCACTGGGCCTACCATCCGAGCCCTGTAGGTCACTGGCCTACCATCCGAGCCTGGAGGTCACTGGGGCCTACCCTCCGAGCCTGTAGGTCACTGGGCCTACAGTGCCTACAAACTACAATATTGGCTACAAATTGCTTCATTTCAGGCTAGAGAGGGGTTTTAGAAGCCTTGATATTTTGTAAAAAAATTCAAGAATATCCAAGTAGTCTAAACATAGTGTTGACCAAAAAGGAAACAGTCCCCTTAATTTGGGGTTTGTGAGCCCCAACTTCAAATACCACTCAAATCATTATTTTAAAACTCCGGGTTCTTGTCCTCACTTCGAAGATCTTGTCCAGGACTACACCAGGGAAATAAAAAACACATGTAAGACCTTAACTATTTATTTACAAATTCTACACAATAAGCAAATTAGCACACCAGCTAAACCTTAATTAACCCATTCCAACTAAAATAACTTTCCCTAATTTTGCCTAAATTTAAACCCACGTCTCTGGTATGGGCTGGGGAATGATAGTAGGGGTTAATTAGGGTTGTATTCACGTTTTTCGACCCAGTGGGGAATCCTGGCTCCAAGGTGTTCCTCCTCGGCCTCTTCACACGCTGCCAGTTATCCTTGCCCCGTTATCCCCTCGTTGCACGCTGCGATTGTCTGCATCCGCAGCAGGAACAAGCCCGGACAGGTGGGAAGTAGAAGAGGCGCGGCGGGTCCTTTTTTTGGTATTTTTTTAAAAATTTAAATTAATGGGGAGAAAAGGAAGATGGGGGTGGGGAGAAAA
>JACEEZ010002048.1:21480-37754 GCA_016584305.1 Chionoecetes opilio | reverse complement strand
AGTAATGGGGGTTTTGGACTGTAGCTCAAAACTAACCATAGGATTTTCTCGAAAGAAACCTTCATTGTGATTCCCACACCCATAGTTTAACCTTATTTACCAACCATGTTTTGGAGAAGTGCCAGGTCCTCCTGCTGAACCTCAGGCTCGCTATAACACCTTTTCATCCACCTCGTACTCGGGCTAAAAACATATAGGGATCCCATGCCCAATCTGAGGTTCGTTTTCCTCATAGTTTTACGCAAACCATGTCATTTCTTTCGGTGTCGGGATTGAACATCGTACTCTGATCTGTCACAGCGACGGGATTCACTGTTTGACACCAAAGTACAATCGCTCATCATAACTTTTGCCGACAGGTGTCAGACAGAGTGCCCTGCGGGCGTCCTGTTCTGACGTCATCAATAACAGTCGTAGCCCTGGTTTTGGAGGAATTTTTTTTTTTTTTTCGCGCGCTTTTTACAAAAGTCGTGTTTTTACGGAAAAATAAGGCCTGGAAATCAATTATTTTTGGTGGATTAGGTGTTTTGAATTCAACATAATTCGGCAAAAAAATTGGGTCTGGACGATTACTTAAACAAAACTACTCGATTTTTTTAATGTCTTTTATTCAAAATGGGACGCAAAAATTCCCTCGGATGTAATATACCTTGATTTTCCAGAAAAGCCTCGAACAGACCCCCAAATAAGCGACTTTTGACCAAGCTAATGGTACATGGCTTAGAAGAGCAATTATTGCCATGGATTGCGATTGGTTTTTCAAATCGTAAAAAACGGGTAGTAATAAAAATGGCGAAGCATCTGATTGGTTAGAGGTTACTAGTTGGGGTGCCTCAGGGCTCGTTCTTGGGCCCTACTCTTTTTCTAATATATATCAACGATCTGGACTGCGGACTTGTATCTAAAATATCGAAATTTGCAGAGGGCACCAAATTAGGCGGTAAAGCATTTACTAGAGGGAAAAATGCGAACTCATACAAAGTGATCTCGACAAAACTATCAGACTGGAGGATAAATGGCTATTAAAATTCAATTCCGATACATGTAAAGTAATGCATATAGGCAACGATAGCCTGAAATTATCTATCAAATGAAAAATAAATCGTTAATGAAGTACAGCAGGAAAAGGATTTAGGTGTCATCATCAGTAAATGATCTAAATACCAGTCCGCATTGCCTAGCTGCCAGTTTTAAAAAGGCGATATGATGTTGGGCTTTATTAAACGCAACTTTTTAACACAAAACTCCGAAAGTAATGACACAATTATACATGTCTTTGGTTAGGCCGCACTTGGAATATGCCGTTCAATATTGGTCGCCCTGTTTCGTAAAAGACCAAGCAAAATTGGAATCAGTGCAAAGAAGAGCAACCAAACAAATTTCATCTCTGCGAAATTCATCTTATGAAGAGAGACTGCGGAAACTTAATATGTTTACCTTAAAGGATCGTAGAATCCGTGGGTACCTGATAGAAACCTTTAAGATCCTAAAAGGATTTGATGTCATTAATCAAGAGAACCTATTCGAGCTTTCAACTCAAGTGACAACAAGAAATAATGGTTTAAAACAAAACAGTCAAAGTTGCATTACTGATCTCCGTAAAAATTATTTCAATGTGAGAGTCGTTGATCGATGGAACAAGTTACCAGCAAATGTTGTCGAAGCCAGCACAATAACTACATTTAAAAACAGGCTTGACGCGCACTGTAAAGTAAATGGGTATTGATAGTGCCCTGCGAAATTCATATTTAGTGCCCCGGATCGATTAGTTGTGTTGGTAGTTGTAGGTAGTATATTTCATACCCTATCTTTTTGCACTACGAACCATCCATGTTCCTATCTTCTTTAGGGACATGGTATCATTTTCCAACTGTTTTCTTACAAGTAGTTGATAGTTAGTAGTATGTAGTTTCAGCACATACCCTCGTCATGGACCAATAGGTCTCCTGGTGTCTGTTATTCCTATGTAATCCTATGTAATCCTCCTCCTCCTCCGCCTCCTCCTCCTTCTCATCCTCCTCCTCCCCCCCTTCCTCCTCCTCCTCCTCCTCCTCCTCCTCCTCCTCCTCCTCCTCTTCCTCCTCTTCCCACACGTCTCAGACAGCCCCGAGTAAACGGTCACTACTACAACTTTTGACCTGTGACGGGCTGTGGTTCAGTAAGGGCCCTGTCAGTTAGTGACCACCATCGGGATTTATATACCAGGGGTCACTGCTGCAGGGGGCATTGAAGTGCACGGCGTCCTACTTGGAAAGTGCACTACCGCAGTGGATTGAAACGGAGCTGGGGCCTGATTGACTGCTGCCTCCCAAGAAAGCGCCAGGCAAGGCTGCCGCACCACCCCTGAACTTCCACACTGAGCCTACACTAACACTACATTAGACCTCATAACACACACAGGGATAGCCCCGAGTTAACGGTTACCAACTACTAGTCCGAACTGTGACGGGCTGTGGTCAGTTAGGGTACTGACAGTTAGTGACCACCATCGGGATTTAAGGTACAAGGGGTCACTGCTGCAGGAGGCAGGCATTGAAGTGTACGGAGTCCTACATGGAAAAGTACACAATCCGCAGTGGATATTGAACCCCCGGAGCTGGGCCCTGATTGACTGCGGCCTCCCAAGAAAGCGCCAGGCAAGGCTGCCGCCACACCCTTGAACCTCCCACTGCTGTTCACACCATTACAAAACACACATAACTAGGACCTATCTATCAAGCACACTAAAATCCTACCCCACAAACTAGTAGTAGTTAGCCATAGATTACAGCTTTCAACTTTCCTCACAAATTCCATGCATGTTCTATATTGCATGGTATCATCTTCTTTTCGGCAGCTTCGGCTGGAGGGATGGGGGGTGAGGAGGAGCCTTCTACTTCCTATCCTTTCTCTCTTATTTATCTAGTTAGTGTAGTTAGGTTATAGATTAAAAGAAACAGTCTTGTAAGGACTATCGGTCGTTGCGGTTTGTGTTTCCTTTGTATTCTTTGTATTCCCCTCCTTCCCTCCTCCTCCTCCTCCTCCCACCTTACTTCTCCTCCTCCTCCTCCTCTCCCTCCTCATCTCCCTCCTCCTCCTTCCCCATTCCCTCCGACTCCTCCTCCTCCTCCTACATGCCTCCCCCCCAGTCCTCTCCTCCTCCTCCTCCTCTCCCCCATTCTCCTCATCCTCCTCCTCCTCCGCCTCCTCATCCTCATCTCCTCCTTCCTCCTCTCCTCCCTACTTCTCCCCCCCCCCTCCCCTGCCGACCGAAGCCGCCTTCTACTCCTCCTCCTACTCTTCCTCCTCCTCCCCCTCTCGCCCCCCTACTTCTTCCCCTTTCTCGCCCCTCTCCTGGCCCCCCTCTTCCTCACCCTCCCCCACCTCCACCTCCTCCTACTCCCTCCTCCTCCTCCTCCTCCCCTCCTCTCCTCCTCCTCCTCCTCCTCTTCCTCGCTTCTACGCTTCGTCACCCCTCCGCTTCTCCTCCCACTCATCCTCCCCTTTCACTCCTCTACACTAGCCTCTCCTTTTCCCCTGCTCCTTCGTCCTTCCCTTCAAAACTGCCCCTCCATTGTTCAATAAGATGAGGTGCGACGAATCAGCAGCAGTTTAAGCCGCCCTAACGATCACAACCATTCAACCAAAACTGTCAGGTTCTGGGGCGAAAATGAAGGGAAGACGTACACGAGACCAATGATCGGGACTCAATCTTTACGAAGACAGCTGGGTGGAGTTTTGCTGTAGGGTTAAAGTGACAAAAAGGAAAGCGCTTCTGTTTCCCCAGGAGAAGAATCGACGACATCACTGCAGCCGTGATTTCGTCACCAAGAAAAACTAACGATAAACACTCTCTATATCATTCATGCAGGAACAAACGACGTGTACAGTAGCGGATCGAAGAAATACGGACAAGTACAAGAAGTTGACCAGAAAGAAAATTCAGGACTAAAAACTAATCATATCATTATTTCAGGAAAGTCTCCCCAGACTATGTGTTGGCCAAAACGCTTTTAAGATAAAGCGTTCAGCGCAAATAACCGGCTAGCTAAGGGATCTTTGTGCACAGGAAAATGTAGACTTAGCAAACTTCTGGGATAATTTCTACACGAGACCCAATCCTGGTTGAGGATTCCATCCTGTTTGGGGATGACGGACTCAACCTCAGCCCGTTGACCATGCACGGATTAGGACGTCTGCTAAATGATTAAAGTTTCTTCTTTATAGATCAAAAAAACGACGAGCGGACGGCAGTAGCAGCATCCACATTAAACCCCTTTCTTACCCTACAGCAACGTAGGTCACTTCGTTCCGCAAATACTAAATCAAAAGTAACTCTTAATCAAGCGCCATTGGTACAGTGGACCCTAGACAGCCTGCCGGTAAAACCCTCACGCAAGGTTTACCAAAAAACTATTAAGGAACTTAAATGTAATCTAACAAATGCCAGAAGCATTACTTAAAGCGTTAACGAACTATAGCACACGTTGTTGCCGAAACGACCAGATATCGTTAATATCACTGAAAGTTGGGTCAACACAAAAGATTAAACATTTATTAGCTGAAATAGCCATTCCCAGGTATAAGACATTCCCTAAATTGTCGTACGCATAAGCAGGGGTGGAGGGTTGGTCATTCTTTACATTAAAGATAATATCCAAGCAAATCGAAATCGATAAGGTAAATAAAGAATCATATGACTCAGCTACGCAAGGATTAAGCCTAAACGGTAAATTGCTAACTATGAGACAATATATCGTCTCGCCAAATCTAATGCAGAAGGTCGATTGCCTCCTTTATGGACGAGAAAAATCAGCTGTCAACAATAATAACGATACAATTATATGTGGAGATTTAACCTACCTCGTTATAAACTGGGAATTTTAAAGTTTTTTTTTTTTTTTTTTTAAAAAAAATTTTGCGATAGAGAATGTATGCGATTGTGATATTTTTTTTCGTAAAACGAATTATATCTAAATCAAGGGTACTGTGAGCTAAAAAAGGGATAATAGTATCCTAGATTTAGTTTTCACTGCCGACATTGATCTGATTGATTACTGCGATATAGGTGAACATTTGGGCAAAACAGTTATCACAGGTTAATCAGATGCGGATTAAATTGCAATGTAGACATCACAGAAAAATCGGTTATTAGTTCCCAAATTATAATAAAGCAGATTTCACGAAGAAGATCAGGCAGGGTACTAAGCGAAGTTGATTAGATTGACCTACTAAACGGTAAATAACACCGAAAACTTGTGTAATTGATTCACAAATAAACTCCAATCGGTGGTTGAAAAAACATGTTCCCTGAAAAGAAAACGTTCTGGAATAACATAAGCAAACCCCAGTTGGATGACTAATGAGATTCAACAAATCATTGCCAGTAAGCGACGAGCGTATAAAGTTTACAAGCGATCTATGCGGGACTCGATTCTAGAAAAATACAATGACCGTAAAAACGTCGTTGCAAAGGATTAATAAAGACTAAAAAGCGCGAGTATGCAGAAAAAATGCAAAGGAATCCAAATCAAAACCCGTAAAAGTTCTTTCAATACGTCGAAAGTAGAAAAAACGTTCAAAACAAGTAATTGGGCCACTGAAAGATAAGAATAACATCTTGGTAAATGATAGAGCATGGCATGAGTACTTAATGATTACTTTAATGCGGTATTTATTAAAGAAGACGAAGATCCACCCATTACCAGAACCAGTAAAACATGTGTGCGGGGACTCGAAAAGTGAGAGATTGGAAATAGGAGAGATAACAGTAGACGAAATATCAAAGTATTTGCTGAAAATTGACCCAGCAAAATCCGTGGCGGGTGGACGAAATTTCGCCGCGATTATTCGCGAATGTCACCGTCAAAACTTTCGCTCCCATTAAAGATAATTCTCAATAAATCGCTAATGGACAAAAATCTTCCTCGTATGTGGAAAATTAGCTCATGTTACACAATATTCAAGGAAGGGTGTAATGCCTCGCAAGTAATTATGGGCACAATGAGTTCTAACGTCTGTGTTGTCAAACTATTTGAACATTTTTCGGGATAAAATCGTGTCTTTTCTCCATGCAAATAACTCAATACCTAAGCTCCCAGCATGGATTTCGAAACAAGAGATCCTGCTTAACAATCCTAGCTGGATTTTTTTTGTCATTATTTCAAAATGGGGGACGCTAAAATTCCTCGGAGGTAATATACCTTGATTTTCAGAAAAACCTTCGATACAGTTCCCCCATAAGCGGATGTTGCCCAAGCTAGCTAAGGCCACTGGCTTAGGAGAGCATTATGTTTATGATTGGCGATTGGCTTTCAAATCGTAAACAACGGGTGGATAATAAATGGCGAGGCATCTGCATGGTTAGATGTACTAGTGAGGTGCCTCAGGCTCGGTCTTGGGTCCTACTTTTTTCTGATATATATCAACGATCTGACTGCGGACTTGTATCTAAAAGATCAAAATTTGCCGATGGACACCACATTAGGCGGTAGAGCATATACTAGAGAAAACTTACAACGCATACAAAAGTGATCTCGACAAAACAACAGATTGCAGTGATAAATGGCTATTTAAAAATTCAATTCAGATATATGTAAAGTAATGACATAGAGGACAACGATAACCTCAAATAAAGTATCAAATGCAAAATAAATCGTTAATGTGACGTACAACCGGAAAAGGAATTTAGGGTGTCATCATCAGTAATGCATCTGAACAAACCAGTCCGCATTGCCTAGCTGCCCCAGTAAAAAGGCAAAATGATGTTGGGGCTTTATTAAACGCAACTTTAAACATAAAAACTCCGAAAGTACTGAAAAATTATACACGCTCCTTGGGTTGGCCGCACTTGGAAATTGCCGTTCAATTCTGGTCGCCCCGTTCGTAAAAGATAAAGCAATATTGGAATCAGTGCAAAGAAGAGCAACCAAACAAAATTCCATCTCTGCGCAATCATCTATGAAGAGAGACTGCGGAAACTTAAACTGTTTGCCTTAAAGGATCGTAGAATCCATGGGGACTTGATAGAAACCTTTTTAACGATCACTAAAAGGATTTTGATGTCATTAACAAGAAAACCTATTTCGGAGCCGTTAAACTCAAGTGACAAACAAGAAAATAATGGTTTAATAACCTAAACGATCAACGTTGCATCACGTTCTCCGTAAAAAGTATTTCAATGTTAGAGTCGTTGATCGATGGAACAAAGTACCAGCAAATGTTGTCGAAACCAGCACAAAAATACATTTAAAAACTAGACCTTTGACGCGCACTGTTAAAGTAAATAGTAATTGATAGTGCACTGCAAATTCTTATTTAGTCCCCCGCGTATCGATTCGGTGTAGTGGTTAGTGCGTAGTTGTAGTAGGTAGTATATTTCATATCTATCATCGCACTACGAAAACTTCCATGTTCCAATTTCTGGGACATGGTATAATTTCCAACTGTTTTCTTACAAGTAGGTTATAGTTAGTAGTGTGTAGTGCAGCAGAACCCTCGTCATGGACCAATTAGGTTCTGGTGTCTGTTATTCCTATGCCTAAATCCTATGTAATCCTCCTCCCCTCAGAGCTATCTCCTCCCAATAAGTAACACATGAAAAATTTTTTTTCTTTTTTACCATTAAAAGAAGATAATAAAATTACTGAATGATAGTTAACAGGTATAGATCCCCAAGCTTAATTGAGTCACACACAAAATTCCCTGCCCCCCCCCAGATGCACGCACGCAACGGCACGGCACGCACGCACGCCACGCACGCAAAGCACGCACTGCACGCACGGCACGCACGCACGCACGCACGCACGCACGCCACGCACGCACGCACGCACGCACGCACGCACCGCACGCACGCGCGCGCGCGCGCACACACACACAACACACACACACACACACACACCACACACCTACACACACACACACCACACACACACACACACACACAACACACACACACAACACACAACAACACACACACACACACACAACACACACACACACACACACACACACACACACACACACACACACACACACACAACAACACACACACCAACACACCCACACACCCACACACACACACACACACACACACACACAACACACACACACAAAACAGAGGCTCACCAGGCGCCGAGGCAAACACAGGGTCAGTTAGACCAAATTCATGTGCTTTGTTTTGCCAGAATATATTAGCCTTGTGTTTAGAAGACGTTAGGTTTGGTGGGATTCCCCGGACAAAGTAGTAGTAGTAGTAGTAGTAGTAGTAAGTAGTAGTAGTTAGTAGTAGTAGTAGTAGTAGTAGTAGTAGTAGTAGTAGTAGTTAGTAGTAAAAGTAGTAGTAGTGTAGTAGTATTAGTAGTGGGGTAGTAGTGGTAGTAGTAGTCAAGTAGTAGTGGTAGTAGAGTAGTAGTAGTAGTAGTAGTAGTAGCAGTAGTAGTAGTAGTAGGAGTAGTAGTAGTAGTAGTAGTAGTAGTAGTAGTGTAGTGTTAGTGGTAGTGGAGTAGTTAGTAGTAGTGTAGTAGTAACAGTAGTAGTAGTTAATGGTAGGCGTAGTAGTAGTAGTAGTAGTAGTAGTAGTAGTAGTAGTATAGTGTAGTAGTAGTAGGAGTAGTAAGTAGTAGTAGTTAGATGTAGTGTAGTAGTAATATTAGTAGTAGTAGTAGTAGTAGTAGTAGTAGTAGTAGTAGTAGTAGTACTAGTAGTGGTAGTAGTAGTAGTAGTAGTAGTAGTAGGGTTAGTATGGTAGTAGTGTAGTAGTTAGTAGTAGAGTAGTAGTAGTAGTAGTTAGTAGTAGTAGTAGTAGTAGTAGTTAGTAGTAGTCAGTAGTAGTAGTAGTAGTAGTTGTAGTAGTAGTAGTAGTAGTATAGTAGTAGTAGTAGAAGAAGGTAGTAGTAGTAGTAGTAGTAGTAGTAGTAGTAGTAGTAGTAGTAGTAGTAGGTAGTTAGTAGTAGTAGTGGTAGTAGTGGTAGTTAGTGGTAGTAGTAGTAGTAGTTAGTAGTAGTAGTAGTAGGAGTAGTAGTAGTAGTAGTAGTAGTAGTAGTTATAGTAGTAGTAGTCGTAGTAGTAGTGGTAGTAGTAGTAGTAATTAAAGAAGTAGCGGTAGATAATTACAACCACACTACCTAACAAGATCAAAGTCCTTACTATTAATGTCAAATAGAATCACAAAAACGCCCTTTTAATCAACACATTATAAAAAAAAATCACCCCAATTACACTCAGATGAAAACAATAATAAAAAAAAAACTCATATATAATTCTTACATAAAAAAAAAGAGAAATAACGTCAACCATTTAAGTATAACCCAAAAGACAACGAACCAAAAAAAAAAAAAATACCAGGGCTACAGATCATCGAATTTTCTTCATCATCCTTACTCTTGCAACACCTAATTTTACGGACAAAGTGTGATGGTGATGCGAGGTCAGAGGAGAGGTCAGAAGAGGTTTAGAGAGGGGGAAAATTCAGTGTACTAGGATACGAGAGGGAGAGAGAGAGGGAAGTGGGAGGAGGGGGGAAGGGGGAGAGGGGAGGGTGTCAAAGAGGAGGTAGGGAAAACGAGTGTGTGAGGGAGGCTATGGACCAAGGGTATAAATGAGAGAGAAGGAGGGGGAGGAGGGGGAGAAAGGGGGAAGAGGGAGGGGAGGGAGGGGAGAGAGGGAAAGGGGAGGGTGAGGGGAAGGATGGGATGAGGGGGAGGATGGGATAGAGGGAGGTTGGGGAGACAGGGGATTGGGAGTTAGGGGAGGGTGAGGGGAATAGTGGGAGTTTTCGAGGGTGAGACGAGGGAAGGGAGAGAGGGTGGTCAGGAATGATGAGCGATGAGATTAAGGTCTACCTCGATCCTGGTTTCATAAAAGGCAATCTGTAAGCGAAGCAATCTCGTTCATGCCAGGGCCTCCTCCTCTCCTCCTCTTCTTCCTCCTCCTCCTCTTCCTCTTCTACCTCCTCCTCCTCTTCCTCCCCTTCGTTACTATGTACCTGTAATATATTGGTGCAGAAAGGTAGAGACTAGAAAATGGACAGAGAGAGAGAGAGAGAGAGAGAGAGAGAGAGAGAGAGAGAGAGAGAGAGAGAGAGAGAGAGAGAGAGAGAGAGAGAGAGAGAGAGGAGGAGAGAGATAGGAGAAGAGAGAGAGAGGAAAAAGAGGAGATAGAGAAGGAGAAGAGAAGGAGAGAGAGGATGCGAGCGGAGAGTACGGGGATTAGAGAGAGAAGAGAGAGCCGAGGAAGGAGCCACGAGAGAGAGAGAGAGAGAGAGAGAGAGAGAGGATTTTTTTCACACGCCTCATCCTCTCATTCTTCCTGCCTCCCGTTAACCTCTGTTCATAACCTGCCTGAAGGAGAAGCTGTAGACTGTAGAAGGTACTAGTGTGAGGGTGTGAAGAGGAAGGGACGAGGAAAGCAGGGAAGGTATACTCAGTTTTTTATACGAGGTGAAAAATCCTGACCCCTTGCTGCTTACTGACTGACATTTGATGCCAGGAGAAGGGAATACTACGGTCTTCAAATTTCAGTTGTAATTTTGATCATAGTTAAACCAATTATCAGGTAAACATTTATGGATACTTTTAAGCATGAGACCTTACGATCGATGGAATTTTCGCCTCTTTAAAAAAAATAGTCTATAGTCAGGAAATTTTGTTTCCACCTTTGAGCTTCTCTGTAAAAAGTGCTATTTTCTATATTTTTCGTGGACAGGTAAACGATTTTGACAGTGTGATAATTAAACAAATGCGAGAAATATGCCTACGAGAAATGTAAAAGGGAAAGAAATTGAAGAAAAGAAGTAAGAAAAGTAAAAAACAACAACAAGATAACAATAAATAAATGAATACAAGAAACATGTGTACGAGAAAAGTAAGAGGAAAAAAATGAAGTAAAGAAGTAAGAAAAGTAAAAAATTAAGAAAGACGTAAAAATTAGAGAAATTATTAAAGAGAGAGACTAAATAATGAAGAAAATGCACACTGGAATTGTCTTTGTCTGTTAGTGAACGTCCAAAATAAACGTCGCAGAAAAAGTGTTTGGCGGATGTTTTTCTCAAGAAGTTTTAAGCCACTTGAGAGACGATAGGAAACTGCGGAGGAAGATAACACACTCTTAAAAAACACAGCATCTCTCTCACTCCATCTTGACTCTATGTACCCTCTCTCTCTCTCTCTCTCTCTCTCTCTCTTCTCTCCTCTCTCTCTCTTCTTGTACCTTTTCTTACCATGTTTTGGTTTCTCAGTTTCTCTTCCTGTATCTCAAACCTTTCTTGCTCATCTTCCTTCTACGCAATTTCCTTTCTCTTCTCGCTTCTCTCTCTCTCTTCTTCTCTCTTCTTCTCTCCTCTCTCTCTCTCTCTCTCTCTCTCTCTCTCTCTCTCCTCTACTCTCTCTCTCTCCTATTATATATATATATATATATACATAGAATATATATATATATAATATATAATATATATATATTATATATACTATATAATTAAAGAAGTAGCGGTAGTAATTAAAACCACATACCTAACAAATCAATTTCCTTCCTATTAATGGCCCCAAATAAAATCACAAAATGCCTTTTAAATCACACTATAAAAAAACACCCAATACACTCAGGAAAAAAACATAATAAAAAACTCATATATAATTCTTACAAAAAAAAAAGAGAAAAACGTCACATTCAAGTTAACAAAACAACGAACAAAAAAAATAAGGGATACAGATCATCGAATTTTCTCATCATCCTCCCTTGCAAAAAAATTAATTTACTGAGAGTGAGGTGATGAGAGGTCAGAGGAGAGGGTCAGAAGGGAGAGAGGGGAAATCATTTGTACTGGGATCGGGGGGAGAGGGAAAGAGGAAGTGGGAGGGGGGGAAAGGGGGGGGAAGGGGAGGGGGGGAAAAGAGGGGAGGGAAAAAGAGGGGGTGGGGAGGCTATGACCAAGGTATAAATGAGGAGAGAAGGAGGGGGAGGGAGGGAGAAAGGGGGGAAGGGGGGGGAGGGGAGAAGGAAAGGGGGTGAGGGAAGTGGAGAGGTGGAGGATGGGATAAGGGAGGTTGGGGAACAGGGGATTGGGAGTTAGGGAGGTTGGGGGAATAGGGGAGTTAGAGGGAGAGAGGAAAGGGGAGGAGGGGGGTCAAGAATGGATGAGCGAGAAGATTAAGGTCTACTCGATCCTGGTTATAAAAGGCAATCTGTAAGCGAAGCAATCTTTTCCCATGCCAAGGGCCTCCTCCTCCTCCCTTTTCCTCTCCTCTCTTATCTTTCCTCCTCCTCTTCCTTCTACCCCTCCTCTCTTCCTCCCCTTCGTTACTAATGTACTGTAATATATTGGTGCAGAAAGGTAGGGGAAGAAAATGACAAGAGAGAGGGAGAGGAGAGAGAAGGAGAGGGAGAGAGGAGAGAGGAGAAGAGAGGAGAGAGAGAGAGAGAGAGAGAGAAGAGAGGAGAGAGAGAGAGAGGAAGAGGGGGAGAGAGAGAGAGAGGGAGAGAGAGAGAGAAGAGAGGGAGGGGAAAGGGAGAGAGAGAAAAGAGAGGAGGAGAGAGGAGAGAGAGAGGGGAGAGAGAGAGAGAGAGAGAGAGATGGAGAGAGAGAGAGAGAGAGAGAGAGAGAGAGAGAGAAAAGAGAGAGAGAGAGGGGAAGGAGAGGAGGAGGGAAGAGAGAGAGAGAGAGAGAGAGAGAGGAAGGAGGAGAGGAGAGGAGAGGAAGGAGAGAGAGAGAGAGAGAGAGAGAGAGAGAGAGAGAGAGAGAGAGAATTTTTTCACACGCTCCTCTCATTCTTCCTGCCTCCCGTTAACCTCTGTTCATAACCTGCCTGAAGGAGAAGCTGTAGACTGTAGAAGGTACTAGTGTGAGGTTGTGAAGAGGAAGGGACGAGGAAAGCAAGGAAGGTATACTCAGTTTTTTATACGAGGTGAAAAATCCTGACCCCTTGCTGCTTACTGACTGACATTTGATGCCAGGAGAAGGGAATACTACGGTTCTTCTAAATTTCAGTTGTATTTGATCATAGTTAACCATATTATCAGGTAAACATATGGATAATTTTAAGCATGAGACCTTACGATCGATTGGAATTTTCGCTTCTTTAAAAAAAATAGTCTATAGTCAGGAAATTTTGTTTCCACCTTGAGCTTCTCTGTAAAAAGTGCTATTTTCTATATTTTTCGTGGACAGGTAAACGATTTTGACAGTGTGATAAATAAATAAAGGCGAGAAATATGCCTACGAGAAATGTAAAAGGGAAAGAAATTGAAGAAAAGAAGTAAGAAAAGTAAAAAAAAAACAAACAAAAGATAACAATAAATAAATGAATACAAGAAACATGTGTACGAGAAAAGTAAGAGGAAAAAAATGAAGTAAAGAAGTAAGAAAAGTAAAAAATTAAGAAAGACGTAAAAAATTAGATAAATTATTAAAGAGAGAGACTAAATAATGAAGAAAATGCACACTGGAATTGTCCTTTGCCCTGTTAGTGAAACGCCAAAATAAACGTCGCAGAAAAAGTGTTTGGCGGATGTTTTTCTCAAGAAGTTTTAAGCCACTTGAGAGACGATAGGAAACTGCGGAGGAAGTTAACACACTCTTAAAAAACACAGCATTTATCTCACTCCATCTTGACTCTACGTACCCTCTCTCTCTCTCTCTCTCTCTCTCTCTCTCTCTCTCTCTCTCTCTCTCTCCTCTCTATTCCTCTCTCTTCTTCCTCTCTCTCTCTCTCTCTCTTGTACCTTTTCTTCCATGTTTTGTTTCTCAGTTTCTCTTCCTGTATCTCAACCTTTTCTTGCTCATCTTCCTTCAGCAATTTCCTTCCCCTCTCTCCCCTCCTCTCTCTCTCTCTCTCTCTCTCTCCTCTCTCTCTCTCTCTCTCTCTCTCGCTATCTCTCCCCTCTCCTTTCTCTCTCTCTTCTCCTCTCTCCTCTCTCTCTCTCTCTCGTCTCCTCTCTCCTTCTCCCCGCTCTCTCTCTTTCTCTCTTGCTCTCTCTCTATAATTATATATATATATATATATATTATATATATATATATATAATATATTATATATATCTCATACACCACACACCCCAACAGAAGAGAGAAGAGAGGAGGTGTTTGTGTGGTGTGTGTGTGTGTGTGGGGTGTTGTGTGGGGGTGTGTGTGTGTGTGTGTGTTGTGTGTCTGTTCGCCATTAAGAACTGATAGACAATTCCACACTGACATTTTTATCTCTCGCATCCTATCACAAGCTGACTTTACTATCTGATAAGGACTCAACCATGGCCTTTATTTCCTGGTTATGGGGCTGACGGGTCGTGGATGACGTGATTGCAGTAGTAGTAGTAGTAGTAGTAGTAGTAAAAGTAGGGCCGTGAGACCTACACGAGGTATTTCCTGTGAAGTAGTAGTAGTAGTAGTAGTAGCACTAGTAGTAGTAGTAATAGTAGAAGTAATAGTAGTAGTAGTAGTAGTAGTAGTAGTATAAATAGTAGTAGTAGTAGTAGTAGTAGTAGTATAAGCAGTATTAATAGTAGTAGTAGTAGTAGTAGTAGTAGTAGTAGTAGTACTAGTGGTAGTAGTAGTAGTAGTAGTAGTAGTTAGTAGTAGTAAGTAGTAGTAGTAGTTGTAGTAGTAGTAGTAGTAGTAGTAGTAATAGTAGTAGTAGTAGTAGTAGTAGTAGTAGTAGTAGTAGTCAATGAACTACTAAACCCGCCGTGTACGCTTCCTTGTTCTCAAATATTATGTTTTTTTTGTTATGGTTATTTTTTTATATGCTTCTGATGAAAACCCATTATATTTTTGTGATGGACAATTCTTTTTTTTATTTTATTTCTACTACTACTACTCTACTACTACTACTAAAATATACACTATACTACTACTACTCCCTAATTCTACTACTATCTATACACTTTACTACTACTACAAATTACAAATAATAAAAAATAATAATAATAAAAATAAAAATTCAAATACTACTACTATTTACAAATACTCCCTTTTACAAATACTACTATATACTACTACTACTACTACTACTTTTAAAAAAACAATAGTACTCTTCTATACTAATAATAAAAAAATTAAGATAAACACTCACACCACATAAAAAAAAAAACACACAGGAGGGGGGGGGAAAAAAGAAGAAGGAGGAAGAAAGGAAGAAAAAAGAGGAGGAGGGGGAGGAGGAGAAGGAGGAGGAGGAGGAGGAGGAGGGGAGGAGGAGGGGAGGGGGAGGAGGAGGACCTGTCACCTGTCGTACACAATCACACTAATTCTATTTTTTAATTAAGGGGGAGTTGTTTACCTGACATCGAAATTGATTAGGGGAACGCCTCCCTAAAACACATTGTGAAGGGAGGGGGGGGGGAAAAACAGGGGGCGGGAGAGCAGGAATGGGGGAGGGGGTAAAGGGGAAAAGGGGGGGAGATATATTGAGGTAGGAGAAAGGAGAATAGGTAGGAAAAGACGGTTTGGGATGGGTGGAAAAAAAGAAAAAAGGGGGGGATAAATTTAATAAAGAAAAGGTTAATAAGTAAAAGGGGGGAAAAAAGGGAAAAAAAAAAGGGTAAAGGTTCGGTTAAACAAGGTTGTCCAAACAAAAAATGTTTCTTTTTTTTTTTCTTCCCTCTTTTCCCCCCAAAAAACCTTTATTTTCCTTCGTTTTATTCTGTCTTTTTTTTTCCCCCTCCTTGTTATTTTTTTTTCCCTTTCATTTTTTTTTTTTTTTTTTTTTTTCGGCAATTTCGTTCCTTTTTTCTTATTTTTCTCTCTCTTCTCTCTCCCCTTCTCCCCCTTCCTTTTCCCCTCCTCTCTCTCTCTCTCTCCTCCCTTCTCTCTCTTCCTCTCTTCCCCTTTCTCTCTCTCTCTAATGCCCCCCACTTTTTCTTTTCCTCATTGAATGAAACAACTGTCAGGGAAGAAGGAAAAAAAAGGAAGGAAAAGAAGATAGGATGGGAATAAAACAGAAAAATAAAAAAAGTAGAAGAAAAAAAGGAAAAAAAATAGAAGAAGAAAAAAGGAAAAAAAAATAAAAAAGGAGGGGAAAGGGGAAAGGGAATGGCGAGGAAAAGAAAAGAGGAGAATAAAAAAAAAAAGAAAAGGAAAAAAGAGATAAGAAAAACCGGGAAGAAAAGGAAAATGGATGCAGGGCAGGGGGAAACTTTGAAAAAGAGAAAAAAATGAAGGGGGAAAGAAATAAGAAAAACTGTACCAAAAAAATATGAAAAGGAAAGGTTTTGATGGAAAGAAATTAAGGAAATAAGAAAAATAAGGAAAAGAAAACGGAAAAAGTTCAGAAAGTATGAGAAAAGAGGTAAAAGTTGATGGAAAA
>JACEEZ010002048.1:15000-18955 GCA_016584305.1 Chionoecetes opilio | reverse complement strand
CCACCACACACACACCACACACAGACACACACACAAAACACATACACAGACACACACAAGATTGGCGCTCTTGTAGGGGCGTGCAATCAGGGGGGATACTTTGGACCGCTCCCTTCGCCCCTGGCCATAGATCCAACTCATCCAGAACCTGCCACTTCACCTCGGCTATGGTACTGGAGACGGTGCACTCGCTGGTACAGCCGATGCAGTCAGCGCGGGGGGGAAAAAAAAAAAAAAAGCCCAAAACAAAGTTTCCACCATCGTTCCCGCCTACAGCGCATAGGTCTCAAAGTCAACAGCCAAAAAATGCGAAGCAACCTTCCTCCACCGGCAATGGAGGTCATGGACGAGACTTCCCATGGCACTACAGACGGCAGGCAACCCAACCAGCACACGTCTCCCTCCTGGGCGCCCCCATCTGCGCCGATCCCTGCCGAAGCCCATGACACGGCATCACAGGGACACCAAGAGGATGATAGAACGACGATGGACGAATCGGGCAGCACGCCGCCCTGTTCTTCCTCTCCCGATATCGCATCCGTCCCCGCATGCCACTTACCTAATGCGCGACAGCCCCTACACACCTAGCCCCCCAGGACCTACTCATATCGTCGAAGCGATTGCGCTCAGCCATATCACTCACGTGCAACATCGCCCTCACGGACAAGAGATGGACACAAGTGCGGGGCTTCCCACCCGTCTAGGTGGAATCGGGAGTCAGCTCGGATGGAGTATGTAGCGCTCCCCGCCTACCATCTCCCCCGGAGCGCCCACGGGTGGATTGGATCCGTCTGATTAACGGTCGCGCAGTAGACGACGATCAGCCCAAAACAAAACAAAAAAAAAAAAATAGGGCCTCAGCACACCGCCTTTCTCCGAATTCTTAACCCCACACGTAGACGACACGCCTATCAACGCAAACACACAGACTCTCAACGGCAAGCTCGACGCTAGGCGCATCCGCTGTAGCCTGGACACCCTCACTACAGACAAGCAACCAGGTGCACCGCGCTCGCCTGCTTCGCCGCCGAACCAACACACCATAGCTTGGCTAGATGCTCTCCCCCAGTGGAAAAAGATCCGGCCTCCCTTCTCCAGAACGATTCAGGCAGTTCGCGTCGGCGTTCAGCCATGAGCCTAGGCGCACCCGTGTGCCATACCGCACAGGTGCAAGTTTTTTGGGGCGGCTCGACCGCGGCAAAGTCTGGGCCACCACCAGGGCTATCATGCTGCGAGACCCAGGACCGGCCTCCCGAGAACGGCCGCCATCAACCGACATCACCGCCGCGGGCCTCGCAGCCGTGGGGGCCCGGCACTCCTGAGAACCGCGGCGGACGGACCGTGGCGACGGCCAGACGGCCGGAATGGAGTCACCCTCACACCCTCATCATCGGGAGCCTGCTATGGGACGACACATGTACCAACCCTTCGGCGCTACCCACGTCAACGACTGCCGCCATCAGCCCCGGAGCCGCCGCCGCGCCGCAGAGAACGCAAACGACGCGCTACGCGCGTTGGGCACAGCGATACGGGTTCGAGCCCCTCGCAGTGGAGACAAATCCGGGCTTGTTGCGCAGCGATCTCCAAGCTCCTCGCTGACGGGGACGCCGCATCACCGCTACAGACGGCTGGGAGAAGCAGGGAGACCGCTGGAGCAGGGCAGCGGGTCAGCCTCGCCATAGTGCGAGGGAACGCCGCCGCCATCAAGGTGCCCTTGACTGAAGCTGCATCCACACTAGTAACTATATTAAACATAAACTATTATCCCTTATATCGCTCTATGTCAATAAACATAACATTTATTAGAGGTATGGATGCCACGCCCCAGGTCATTGGGACCCGGCCGGGTCCAACGACTTGCTATCTTAACGAGCTCTACGAGCCGCTAAAATTGCAACTCCCTTACGGATGGAGGCCCTTTTTTTAATTAGGGGGGGGGGGTAATTTTTTTAAAAAAAAAAAAAAAAAAAATACACTCAACACACACACACACACACCACCACCACAAACACACACACACACACACAACACACACACACACACACACAACACACACACACACACACACACAAACACACACACAACCACACACACACACACACACACACCACACACACACACACAACAAACAACAAAAAAAAAAACAATAATATAGATAACTTACTAATCCTACAAAAAAACAATTGCTTCATTTTAAAATGTCACGTTCAATCATAACTTTCTTCAGATACTGCACGAAGAAGGGAATAAAGGACAGAAGGGCAAATAAAGGAAGGGACAAACAGGGAAGCAGAAGTGATGAAGGAGGGCATGAAAGACAAAGCGATAAAAGAAGGAAAAAACAATCAATGACCACTTTTTTCACTCCTGCTCTATTTTTTTCATCACTCCCAAGTCCTTGCAAGTTTCGGTATAGGCTTTTTAAAGTCACTTCCAGAGCCTAAGTTTAGGATTCCAGGAACAGACGTATCCTAACTCTCTCTCTCTCTCTCTCTCTCCTCTCTCCTTCCCTCTCTCTTCTCTCTCCTCTCAATCTCTCGATCTCTCTCTCTCTCTCTCTCTCTCTCTCTTCTCTCTCCTTCTCTCTCTCTCTCTCTCTCTCTCCTATCTCTCTCTCTCTACCCTCTCTCTCTCGCTTCCTACAAACCTCAAAACAGTTGACTTAAACCTTACTCGACAAAATACCTAATCAAATCCTTTCTTTGCCACTTAAGACGATTTTGAATCCTTTAGTTCCTCTTTACAATCTACATAAATTAGATTGAGTACCCCTGTAGCCGCTCCGTTCAGGTTCTTTAAGGTGACGATTTACTCCTTTCCGGCGTGTGGATTAGCGACCGAAGGAGGACAGATAGACTCTTAGGAACGTGTTTGTGTTACATTACGTTATAATTCACGAGATAGGCGGACAGAGACAAGGTCGATAGGACGATAGACAAAGACATGAGACTGGATTGGATGTAAGAGTGGAAAGAGCGGAGAGAGACAGGAAGGATATGAAGATGGAAGCGATAAAGGAAAAAAGAGACAGAGAAGATTACAGAAAGATCTAATAAAGGATGATGGAAGGGGGAGGGCAATGAGAACGGGAAGACTTAGTCAAAGACGGCGAGGAGTAGTAGAAGACAGGAAGATTGGATTGAGAGGGAAAGAGAGAGAGACGGGAATGCCAGAAGAGGCGAGAAGGAAAAAGAAGAGACAGAAAGGGAGTAATAAGGAGACGATGAGCTTTACTGCAAGAATGTTGAAGTGGACAAACCAACCTTAAAATTCAATTTTACATAAGAAAACACCCTGCCAAATTCGAAATAATCTATATTTCACTTTTCATTGGACCTACGGCGTACCCTATTGCACAATACAACAGAGCCGTAAAGTGTTTGCTAGGAGTCAGGAAATATACCAGTCCAGATCTCTGTATGATTGAATCAGGCATACAACCAGCTTAAGATGTAATTGCTAGGAGGAGGCGAAATTTTCTTGAGTCACGGTTGAGGGCACCAGATGAAGGAGAACCCTATCATTTAGCGTTCAGGTTGTGTGAGGCGGCCAATACTCCGGGGTACAAATTCCTGACACAGGCACTAAGGTATGAGAGTATTGGAAGCCCACTTGACAGAGTGGCTAGACGGATTCAGGAGAAACCTCAGACTGCCTCCAAATATGTCACATACAGAACACAAATCAACGCCGGACTCTCTGTACATTCAGTGTATGTAAATAGGGATTTTATCCCGGATTATAAACGCCAAGCATTTACGAGGCTACGTACGATGTCCCATAATCTTAGAATAGAAACAGGCAGGAGAAATGGAATACCGAAAGAACTCAGACTGTGTTCATGTGTAGTGCATGCAGTGCAGGATGAGTCCCATGTGTTGTTGCAGTGTCCACTCACCAGCCAATGTAGAAGCAACTATGACATGCTAGACTTCTCCAGTATGGATAATTTGAT
>JACEEZ010002048.1:0-10000 GCA_016584305.1 Chionoecetes opilio | reverse complement strand
CTCTCTCTCTCTCTCTCTTCTCCTTCTCTCTCCCCTCCTCTCCTCTCTCACTCTCTTCTCTCCTCTCTTCCTCTTCTCTCTCTCTCGCTAGCCTCCCCCCTCCTCTCTCTCTACCCCCCCCTCTCTCTCTCTCTCTTTTTACTATTCAAGACGCCGTAAGTCCCCAAACGATGAAATATGAACAAAAATATGGACACTAAAAGGACCAAACTTTTATGAAAACTCCAAACTTAATTACATCAAATGAAAAATATGACCTCCGGATGAAACAAGAAAGTGAAAAAATAGAGGGACTTGGACCTCCGCCTTTCCCTGCCTTGTGGAGGGCGGAAATAGGGTCAAGGGGCGGCCAGGCGGAAATTTTGTCAATATTGAAATTAACTTCTTTGTGTCAACTGGTAAAAAAAAAAAAAAGTTTCCTTCTAGAGAAAACAACAAATATTTGCGATGGAAAAGAAAAACAGAAAGAAAAGATGGACTGATAAAATAAGAAAATATATAACCTAGATTAAGATTCCAATTCTAAAAAAAAAAAAACTAAAAAAAACTGAAAAACAAATAACTGGCAATAACTGGACAAAAGATGGACTGATAAAATATGAAAATATATAACCTAAATTATTAATCCAATTCTTTATAATAAAAAACCCGACAAAAACAACGGAGATGGAAAACTAAAAGATTTGGACAGATGAAAAAATATAATATGTAACCCAAATCTTACTTCAAGTTCTTAAACAAGCAACCTTAAGAAAGAAAACTCATTATTATCACCACTATAAAAAAAAATTGGAGAATATTAGCAGACCGGAAATGACGTCACGAAAATCAGACACCATACACGAATTATTATAGAAAAAAAAAAAAAGGAAATCAATACAAAAATTCCAGAAAAACGGGAGAAATTCATTAAAGTTTCCAGCGTCACATTCGTCACCAATATACAACAAATTATTTTCTGGCATTACCGAGCAAATATATATCAACAAGAAAAATATCATTAGGCACGTCAGAGTTTTATTTGCATTTAATGAGTAGCCAGCACCTTTTTTACCTGAAATTGATGTGTATCACATTTTTTATCTGTAATGAATGTACTTCACCTCATTTCCTTGACGTGTAATAATTAATGTTTCAATTATCTCTCCTCTACCTTTTAATTAGACTCATTCCCTCCCTCATTCACTCATCTATCCCTCCTTCCATTCATTCATCTATTCCTTTCCTTATTCACTCACCCAATCTCTCTCTCTCTCTCTCTCTCTCTCTCTCTCTCTCTTCTCTCTCTCTCTCTCTCTCCCCTTTTCTCCCCTCTCATCTCCCCTCTCTCTTTTTCTTCTTCTCCTCTCTCCTCTCTCTCTCTCTCTCTCTCTCTCTCTCTTAATGTTTCATCTCTTTCCCTTTATCTATAAGTAATGTTTTTTACTAACTATTCTTTTTCCTGTGATAAATATTTTACTTCCTTCCCTTACCTATAATAAATGTATGTTTCAATATCTCTCCTTTAGCTTTTAATCAATGTTTACTCTCCTCCCCTTTATCCGTAATTAATAAGTGTTTTACCTTCCCCCTTATACCTTGGAAATTTTTCGCTTCCTTCCCTTTAACTGTCATTAATGTATCTTGCAACCCCCTCCGTTTACCTGTAATCAATAGTGACACCTCCCCCATTTCCCTGTGTCACCTGTTTCACCTTCCCTTCACCTGTAATCAATGTATTTCATCTCCATTTATTCACCATATTCATTGTATCCTCCATTACTTATCCACCAGTCAACATATATATAAAAAAAAACTACAACATATATTTCACCTCCCCTTTACCTGTGACCAATTAACAGGCTCTCAACACGTGACACCTGGCCTGTTTCATCTTCCCTTCACCTGCAATCAATGTACTGTATCTCCTTTTATTCACCATATTCATTTATCCTCCACTGTATATTCACCAGTCAACATACATTTCACCTCCCCTCTACCTGTGACCAATTAACCCCTCTACCTGTGACCAATTAACCCCTCTACCTGTGACCAATTAACCCCTCTACCTGTGACCAATTAACCCCTCTACCTGTGACCAATTAACCCCTCTACCTGTGACCAATTAACCCTCTACCTGTGACCAATTAACCCCTCTACCTGTGACCAATTAACCCCTCTACCTGTGACCAATTAACCCCTCTACCTGTGACCAATTAACCCTCTACCTGTGACCAATTAACCCTCTACCTGTGACCAATTAACCCTCTACCTGTGACCAATTAACCCTCTACCTGTGACCAATTAACCCCTGTACCTGTGACCAATTAACCCCTCTACCTGTGACCAATTAACCCCTCTACCTGTGACCAATTAACCCTCTACCTGTGACCAATTAACCCCTCTACCTGTGACCAATTAACCCCTTTACCTGTGACCAATTAACCCCTCTACCTGTGACCAATTAACCCCTCTACCTGTGACCAATTAACAGGCTCTCAACACATGACACCTGGGCATGGGGACAAGGGGACAAGGAGAACAAGGGACAAGGGGGCAAGGGGACAAGGGGACAAGGGGACAAGGAGACAAGGGGACAAGGGGACAAGGGGACAAGGGGACAAGGGGACAAGGGGACAAGGGACAAGGGGACAAGGGGAGCCAGGGAGGTGCAGGTGTAATGAGAAACAGATGGTAACTAGGGGGGGGTGCACTCAGTAGAGCGCATACCTCCGCCCGAATATTTCATCAAATATACGTATATATATATATTAAAATTAATATATATATATATATATATATATATATATATATATATATATATAATATATTATTATATTATATATATATATATAATATATATATATATATAATATATATATGGGACTCAGTATGAAACGCATACCTCCGGCCGAATATTTCATCAATTGGTTGACATGGCAACAGTTGTCAATAGATTTCATCCAAAATTAAATCAGTTCTTCCTTATACCAAATAGACTTGGTATACCGAGTTTGGTCCAAATCTATTCGTAACTTTTCGAGAAATCCTGTACACTAACAAACAGACAGACAGACAGATAGATCGGGGTGAAAACATAACCCCTCCAACTTCGTTGGCGGAGGTAACAACACCTGCAATCTGGCCGCCCTTAACCCGAGTGAAAATCTGATCCATAAAAGATTTTTCCCGTAACGCTTAATTAAACCTTCAAAACTGGGTGGTGGTAAGGTAACGTTGCTGCCGAGAGTAAAGACTAACCTTTTATTTTATACTGACTCCTCGCCTATATACTGTAGAGGGTAACATATACTTCATCGTTGATATAGTTAGGTTAGGTTAGGTTAGGTTAGGTTAGGCTAGGTTAGGTTAGGTTAGGTTGGTTAGGTTAGGTTAGGTTAGGTTAGGTTAGGTTACGTTAGATTAGGTTAGGTTAGGAAAGATTAGGTTACGTTTGATTAGGTTAGGTTAGTCCTCGCTTACTGTAGAGGGTAACATATACTTCACCGTTGATATAGTTAGTTATCTACCTTAACCTACCTTAAGTAAATACCATTAACCTAAGGTAGGAAGATATAAGCCTACAGGCGCTATAGGCTCCAACGTAAACAAATAAAATAAATAAAAAAAAAAAAAAAAAAAAAACACAATATTTACCTCTATTTGGAGTCTCATGAACAGTTGTAGTTGTTGTTGTTAACTTGTTGCTACTTTTGTTGATGTTATTGCTGTTGTTAATAGTGTTATTATTACTGTTTGTTACCGTTTCCTGTCATCACTTTTAATTGCAGAGTTTTCATCCCGAGTGTTAAAAGTTTTCCTCGCCTCGTAAACCCTCGAGTTGTTTTTTATTTTTGCTTGCTCGCTTGTGTGTGTGTGTGTGTGTGTGTGTGTGTGTGTGTGTGTGTGTGTGTGTGTGTGTGTGTGTGTATGTGGTGTGTGTGTGTGTGTGTGTATGTGTGTTTTGTGTGTATGTGTGTGTGTGTGTGTGGTGTTTTGTGTGGGGTGTGTGTGTGTGTGTGTGTGTGTGTGTGTGTGTGTGTGTGTGTGTGTGTGTGTGTGTGTGTGTGTGTGTGTGTGCGTCTGTGTGTGTGTGTGTGTGTGTGTTTCCCTCAAGTTTTTTGCTCCTTGTGGTCAGTATTTTTGTTCTTTTTATTTTGTTCTAATATTATTATTATTATTATTATTATCATCATCATCATCATCATCATCATTATTATTGTTATTGGTATTACTATATTATGGGTAGTATTATCGCTATTATTACCATTATTGCCAAAATTAGTAATATAACTTTTGGTAGTATTATGCTGCTATCATTACTACTACTTTATTGTTCAAAGAAATGGTGTTGTTGATTATGGAGGGAGGTGTTATCATTGTTACTAATTTCATTATTATTATATTTTTTCGGTATTACTTTTATTGTAATAATTCTTTTTCTTATTTTTATGCATCTTGTTATGAATATCACTATTATTATTATTATTATTATTATTACTATAATCATTATTATTAATTTATTTTATTTTATTACTACTATCTATATAGGTACTCGTACATTATTATTATTATTATTATCATTGTTACCACTACTAGTATTATCATTTTTTTTCATTACTACTATACCTAATTATTTTTTTCTATTACAATATTACTTTAGTTTTTTTATTATTACTATTACTATCGTTATTATTGGTATTAGCATTATTATTTTTGTTATTATTGTTATCATCATTGTCATTATCATTGTTATTTTCACTACTATCACTACTACCACTACTACCAACTTTGAGACAGCTTAAAAAATATTTCTTATCATTGCTCCATGCATATGTTTTATAAAACATTAATTGTTTTTGTATATGGTGTTGATTGCTTTCACTCAAACATATTTTTTCATTACATGGATCTCATACACATTCCTTTATATTCTTTTATGCACCCGGCCGCGGCAAGACGCGGCAAGACGCTGCGTTCTTTTTATCTTGCGCTTTTCTTTTCTATTTTTTTTTTCTCTTCACTTCTCACCTCAACACTTAACCAACATAAACCAACTTACACATACATGATCTGAATACTCTGAACTCATGACTAATCTCTATTCATCCTTATTTATCTTAATGATAACCCTAATCACAACAAAGAGGACATAGCATTAAAAATAATTAATGCTCTTTCATGGACACACTGACTTTAATAATATTTCACAGTATTATGACATTCATGCGTATAATAAATTAATTCCCCATAACTCAAATAAACTAAATATATTACATATCAATTCAAGATCTTTACCTAAAAACATAGATAATATTGCAGCATTCCTTAATTCTTTATCCGCATCCCCAGATATTTTGGCCGTTACTGAGACCTGGCTCAATGATACTAACAAACATCTATTTCAGCTACCTGGCTATAATTCCTATCACATGGTTAGAACCACTAGAGCACACGGAGGAGTCACACTCTTTATATCACATAACATCTACTGTGAACAAATACAAGAATTAACAATTTTAAACGATTCTATAGAAATTAACACAATTAAAGTAACTGATAGCTTACATATTATGTGCAATATACAGACCACACAGTAAACATGAGGCAGTCGAAGATTTCACTAATATTTTATATACTCTTTTGCAAAAAGATATCATTAAGAAAAATAAAACCGTAATTTATTGGAGACCTGAATATCAACTTACTTGAACACAGTACACATGCTCCAACAAAAATTTTCTTAGCACGTTGCAAACTATAAACTTTTTCCACATATCTCACGACCAACACGCTTCCCTGATAGCTCTAATTTAAGTAAACCATCTTTGCTGGACCATATATTTACAAACTTTAATAGTAACTATACATCTGGAATAATACATTATCCAATATCAGACCACCTCCCAATATTCCTTAATATCTCTACGCCAATCAATCACATAAACTTCACAAAATTGTATTTAGATCGACAACTAAAACGAACAAGCTAATTTTTTCGAACAAACTAAGTGCTATTGAATGGAATGATTTGTTAATATCTACCTTAAATTCTAACTTCAACAAGTTTCCTTGAAAAACTACATGAAATATATAATGAAAGCTTTCCTCTTAAAACAAAATTTGTAAGTGAGAAACGTTTTAAACAACCCGTGGATCACTCAAGCAGTTATCAACTCCATAAAAACTAAAAACAATCTATACAAGGACTATAAAGTAGGTGCTGTTACCGAAGATTATTACAAACACTATCGTACACACTTAACCAAACTATTAGACAGGCCAAACAATCTTATTACACTAAGATATTTTGTAACTTTAAGAATGATACTAAAAAAATTTTGGAACATTATAAAACCAACTTAACCAAAAACAACTGTAAATCTATTAAGATAGATAACGTCACATACAATAATAATAAACTAAATACTTCTCTAGATATTGCTACAGCGTTTAATGAATTTTACACAAATATTGCCCCTGAGTTTAGACCGCGGTTTTCCACAATCTACTACTGATCCACTTAACTTCCTTAGAGGTGACTATCCTAATTCCATGGTAGTTCTTCCAGTCCATCCACAAGATGTTATAAGAGTCATTAATTCCCTAAAAAACAAAAAAAGTAACACTTATGAATTCTCAACATCTATTATCAAAGAAAACAGAAACCAATTAGCAATACCATTATCGATCTTATTCAATCAATCTATTAACAGAGGTGAATTTCCACAGAGCCTTAAGCCACTGTTATACCTATCCAAAAAAGGTCCTAAAGATGTCTTAAGCAATTATAGACCCTATCACTGTTAAGTATTTTCTCTAAAATTTTTGAAAAATTAATGAAAAAATCCCTACTAAATTTTCTTGAGTCTAAAAATATTATTGATCCCAGAAAAGTTTGGTTTTCGTACAGGCAGGAACACTTTTACAGCTTAAAACTTTCACCGAGGAAATATACACTAGCTTGGATTCACAGCATTCTCTTTTAAGCATCTACATTGATTTCACTAAGCATTTGACACAGTAAGACATGATATACTACTTCGAAAATTACAACATTATGGGATACGAGGAACTGTAAATGATTGGTTTAGAGATTACTTATTCAATAGAAACAGTCAACAAAACTACTCGATAGTATATCACCATCACTAACCGTTCGATATGGGGTTCCCCAGGGAAGCGTGTTAGGTCCTATTTTATTCCTTATCTATATAAATGATATTCCCTTATCTTTAACAACCTTAAAACCTACTCTTCGCTGACGACTCAACCCTCCTACATTACAGATACAATCCAGTCAACATGATACACACTGCCAATTCTGAGCTCCAAATTCTTAAAAAATGGTGTCTAAGTAACAGATTGATTATAAATTTAAGTAAAACTTTCTACATGTTATTTACCAATAGGCCACTAAACTTGCTTCCACCATTAATATATAACAACTCCATCATTAAAAGAACTGAGACACACACACTCTTGGGTGTAACCACTGGATGATAAAATGACATTCAAACCTCATATAACAAACCTCATACTGAAATTATCAAGAACTATATCCCTTCTATACAGAGTAAAAGATTTTGTACCCGACTATATAATGAAAACGCTTTACGATGCCCATGTCTTACCACATTTCCATTACTGTACACCAATCTGGTGCACCACTTACCCACGCATTTACTGCCTCTATTAAGAAAGCAGAAACGACTAATTAGGATTATTACTGACAGTGACTTCTACGCACATACACAACCCCCTTTTTTAAACAATTACACACATTAAACTTTTTGATATCAACAAATTAGAAATTGCAATCTATATGTTTAAAACTATTAACAGTGAAAATAATGCATTACTGCAACAACCACATCACAATTATCCTACACGCACCCAACATAACATCCGTATTCCAATACATAGCCTAACAATGTTCCAACATTCACTCTCTTATCTTGGCCCTAAAACATGGAATGCTCTTCCAGATGACGTAAAAGTTCTTCCTTCACTATATTCTTTTAAGAAACATCTTAAAAAATACATGCTGAATAAATACTAACTACACGTCACAAATGATTAAAATTTTGTGATGCTATGTCAGTTATTTGTTGTTTCGTGAGTTGTGCCAACAACCTGTTGTTGACAGTCACAATGATGGAGGGGTTGGGAGTGTTTCTCGTACTTGTTTAATGTTATATTTATGTTACATACTAGATTCAATTTATACCAAAAATTGATCAATTATTGCCCGAAAAGCTTGCTTCCTATGGGCTGCCTTAATGCTACAAATTATTGTATAGATAATATATAAGATGTACTGTTAAGGCATAATAAAATGTTTCAAATGTTTCAAATGTTTCTTTTTACGTGGGGTTTCTGTGTGTCTGTCAGGGTGAAGCGTCGGCAAGGGGGAAGGGGGAGGATGTTGGGGGAGGGGAGGGGAGGGGGAGAGTGTGGGAAGACGGGAAGGGGAGGGGGAGGATGTGAGAGAAGGGGAAGGGGCAAGGGTAGGATGTGGAAGGAGGGGAAGGGGGAGGATGTGGGAGGAGGGCAGGGGATGGGGAGGGGGGATGGGGAGGGGGGAAAGAAGTAAGGGACAGAATAGCAAAAAGGAAGTGATAAAGATAGAGGAGAAAGGGATTTAGGGAGGGAGCAGGAATGAGGTTAGGATAGCTAGGGAGAAGAATAGAGGAAGGGGATAGGCAGAGAAGGACAGGGTTGCAGGGTAGATAGGGAGGGAAAGGTATCTCTCACCATCATCACCATCACCATCATCATCATCACCATCATCATCATTATCATCACATCAACAGCTTCTTATCAATTCTATCAACTAGTAATAATAATTTGCTTTACTTTATTTGATAACTCACAACACCTTTTTTCCCCTCCTTTCCTTCTTTCTTTTCTTTCTTTCTTTCTTTCTTTCTTTCTTTCTTTCTTTCTTAACTTCCTTGTTCTTCCTTTGTCACATAAATTTCACTGTTTGTATTCCCTCCCCCCCTCCTTTCTTTCTTTTTTTTCTTTTCTTTCTTTCTAAATATCAATGATACTAGTAAACATGATGCTGAACTTACTTATTGATAACTTATTGACCTTGAACATGTATGAAGCAACGTATTTGTGACTGTTTAAGATGGACTTTGATTATTTGGGATGGAAGGAAGGATGGTATGACAAGATGAAATAGATGAAATTGTACGTAAATTCGATACAAAATGAACAGCAATGATTCAAATAGGAACGAGTGATGGGTGAGTGATGGGTGAAGATGATGGGTGAGTGATGGGTGAGTGAAGATGATGGGTGAGTGATGGGTGAAGATGATGGGTGAGTGATGGGTGAGTGATGAGTGAAGATGATGGGTGAGTGATGGGTGAGTGATGGGTGAAGATGATGGGTGAGTGATGTGTGAGTGATGAGTGAAGATGATGGGTGAGTGATGGGTGAGTGATGGGTGAAGATGATGGGTGAGTGATGGGTGAGTGATGAGTGAAGATGGTGGGTGAGTGATGGGTGAGTGATGAGTGAAGATGATGGGTGAGTGATGGGTGAGTGATGAGTGAAGATGGTGAGTGAGTGATGGGTGAGTGATGGGTGAGTGATGAGTGAAGATGGTGGGTGAGTGATGGGTGAGTGATGAGTGAAGATGATGGGTGAGTGATGGGTGAGTGATGAGTGAAGATGGTGGGTGAGTGATGGGTAGTGATGAGTGAAGATGGTGGGTGAAATGATGGGTGAGTGATGAGTGAAGATGATGGGTGAGTGATGGGTGAGTGATGGGTGAGTGATGGGTGAGTGATGGTGGTGATGAGTGAAGATGGTGGTGAGTGTGGGTGAGTGATGAGTGAAGATGATGGGTGAGTGATGGGTGAGTGAGTGAACGAGCAATGCAACAAAATATACTAAACAAAACTAGACACTGTGTAAATTGACTAAAATGGACAGTAATTATTAGGAGCTGTTCAAGATGTCCAGGTACTAAGAATACTCCTAAAATAAACTTATCTCAAGATTA